>CAJVQA010001580.1:0-24975 GCA_910591915.1 Cetraspora pellucida
TTGTAAAAACTTCAATTGAATTTCAATAAAGTTAAAGGCATGGCCTCACTGTTAATATTTAAAAAAAAAAAAAAAAAATAATGATAATTTATATAATGCCTAATTTTATATTATGCTTGCCTTATTTACTCTTGAATTTTTATTTATTCTAAACCAATTGTATAGCTTTAAAGTTAGATTGGCATTTATCATTGCTGTTTATTTTTGTATTTTATAATATTGTTATAATATCTTCTCAATTATATTAGAAAATTGTTTGTAACTAGGCAACTTTTTTATTATTATCAGAATTAACTTCTGCCTTATGGTTTTCAACTATGAAAACCAAATTTTATTTATTTGTAGTTTAAGAGCAGACAACTTACCTCTTCTGTTAATATTTTAATTTAATCTTAAAAAATAAAAAATACTCAAAAATGATTAAAGCCAAATAATAATGATAATAAAAACTTGGATCTGTTATCTATTTTATATTTGAAATTAACTGATATTTTACTAATATCTCTATTATCTAGAATTAATTAAAATAACAAATCCAAACTCAATTAATAATAAAATATATTATATATAAATAAGCTATTTGTTTTTTTATTAGTTTTTTGGAAAGATAACTATCTTCAGAACTATTACTGCTGAAGCTTGAACTTTTACTACTTCTTCTTGAATCTTTGCTAGCCATACTGCTAGCTTACCTTTTGCTATTACTACTAGTAGTGCTTACACTATTCAAGTCTAAAAGAAAAGAACTTTTTTCTTACCCTTTTCTTTACTTTTAAGTGCATCAAGTGCTGTTTGAACTGCTTTCATAATATATTTTACTGTAGTTAAAATAAATTAATAATTTATTACTACTATATCAGCTTAATATTATATGTAATAATTCTTACATTTTTTTTTCTTTTTATGCTTTCTCTTTTTAGTCATCTTGCTACTTTTAGCTTTTAGTAAATATATATATTTTTTTTTAATTTGAGTTTTTGAAAATTTAAAAAATTTAAAAAATTAATAAAAATATTTGTATGATTAACTCAACTTGACAAGTAATGAAATACCTTTTTTTTATAATTGAATGAACACTAATTATAAAATATTAAATAATATTAATATTATATTAATACTATTATAATATTATTAGTTAAATAAATGATTACATTAAAATAATTTATCTTTTGCTTAAAAGATATACTTACAAACTTATTAGTTTTCAATTAAATAAGCTTTTGTAATGTTCTTCTATACTTAAATAAATAATTGCATATTATAAATATTTAATAAATATCAGTATAATATTATTAATTAAATAAATAATTACATTCAAATAATTTACTTTTGTTTTGAAAATAAACTTATGAACTTATTAGTTTCAATTAATATAAATTTTTATAACATTCTTCTGTATTTAAATAAAAAATTACATATTATAAATATTTAATAAATATTAGTACAATATCATTAATTAAATAAATAATTATATTAATATAATTTATCTTTGCTTTAAAGATAAACTTACAATCTTGCTAGTTTTTGATTAATATAAATTCTTATAATGTTTTTCTATACTTAAATAAAAAATTACATATTATAAATATTTAATAAATATTAATATAATATTATTAATTAAATAAAAAACTGCATTAAAATAATTTATCTTTGCTTTAATAAAATTTTTACAAACTTATTAGTTTCTAATTAATATAAATTTTTGTAATATTTTTTTGTATTTAAATAAAAAATTATATATTATAAATATTAAATTAATATTAATATAATATTATTAGTTAAATAAACTATTACATTAAAATAATTTATCTTTGGTTAAAAGACATCCAATATATATACAAGTTATGTAATTCTGTTTCATTTTCTTAAAGATATATAATTGAAATATATATCATATAAATATATTATTTTTTTGACTTTTATAATATATTTTTAATAATATAAGTTCTAAAATAAAAAATTCATAATTATATCACTTTATATTATTAATAAAATAAATGATTACATTAAAATAATTATTTTTCAAAAAATATACAACTAATCAGTTTATCATATTTTAAGTAATTTAGTATTGTTTTCTTAAATTATATACTTATTAGACTATTGACTATGTACCAATTTTTTTTTATATATTGCATTGTATTGTATATTATATAAATCAAGAAAAGTATTTTAGTATGGTACTACAATTAGATTATTTAATATTATATACTGTATTTAGTTAATGATTACTTTAGAATAATTTTGTTTAAGAAGATATATTGAATAAAGCATGAAGTTTAAAAAATTTGTCTTTTATATTCTATATAATATGGCTTTTATTATTTGAATAATCTTCTTTGTTATAGTTTAACATATTTAATTTTCCAAAGAAATTTGTTTTTTTTCAGAATTTTTTGTTTAAAAAGATATAAAAAAGAAGTGTTTAATTATAAATATTTGAAAAATTCTAAGTATATATTCAAAAAACTATTGTACTTATAATATTACTATATTTGATATAATATTTATAATATTTGTTTAAAATAATTAACATGTTTTGGAAAAAAAAGGATAAACATGTTCTGAAGATAAGCTATAAAATGCATCAACATTTATGCATTATTTATATTATCAAAAAAATTTAATTTTAATTAATTAGTTAATGTTTAAAA
Source organism: Cetraspora pellucida (assembly GCA_910591915.1). Classification (NCBI taxonomy): domain Eukaryota; kingdom Fungi; phylum Glomeromycota; class Glomeromycetes; order Diversisporales; family Gigasporaceae; genus Cetraspora; species Cetraspora pellucida. The sequence goes on from CAJVQA010001580.1 coordinate 2,655, forward strand.
TATATATATTATTTGCTCTACTTTTATTAAATATTAGTACTATTGTTTTATATATATTAAACATTTATTACAAAAAGTATTTAAGACAGTTACTTGTACTATATATTAACTTGTTAAAAATTTAGTAAAAATATTAAAAATATAATAATAAACAATAATGTTATCTGATAAAAAAGAACAAGTATGCAAATCAAAAAAAATATAATATTATTGTTCAAAATATAATAAGAAATTTGTTGATCATAGAACTAACAAGATCATATGGCCTTAGCTGATATTGAAAGTGCTAGTATAAGTAAAGAACAATTGTCATTAAAAAATAAGTATAAAGAAAAGCCACTTTCTAAATTCCCAAAACATGATAATTTAGAAAATGAAAGTTCAAAAAATGAAGATACAGAAGAAGAAAATAGTGATGTTGAAGATTTAGATAATAATCATTCTAATAGCAATCATATAGAAACTAATAAATCAGAAAGTGAAAATAGTACTAGCAATAATATAGAAAGCAATAAATTAGAAAATTAAGAAGATAGTACTATTAATAAAAAAGGTAGTATAACAAGTAATAAAAATAATATGAAATCAAGTACAGATTCTATAAATATATTTCTTAAAAATAACTTTAATAAACAATTACCAATTATTAAAAGAGTTGCTAATGATATATTTAAACATCCTTTATCTGTAGATAATGATAAAGAATTAAATATTAAACAACCTTTAGAAGAATTATTACTATTTAATATATATCAGTCATCTGATAATAATGATATTATGATAATTCAAGATAAAGAGTCTAATAATTTCTCTTTATAAACAATTCTTCAAATGATTCAAATGATATTATAAGTGAATCTTCAAAAGATTCATAAGAAAGTCATAAACTAATTAATTTTATTTTATTAGAAATTGATTCTAAAATTTTTGACCACTATTTACTTTTGCTGATAGTAATAAGAATAAAGTAATCATCTTATAGATAATAAAATATTGGCAACATTTTAATATATTTGATATTAAAACAGAAGCATTAATTAAGTTTCTTTGCTATATACTTATATATTTTAAAATAAATAAGGCTGATAGTTTTCTGATTTCTATGCTTATAGCTAAATCATATTTGGATATTTTAACTAAATAAAAAAATATATTGCATGTCCAAAGTGTCATAAACTCTATAGATATTAGATGTAAAAAATTATAAAGAAGATAATAAACCTGTATACAAAAGATGTATATATAACAATATCTTGAATATAGATTATTATCTCAAAGATTAACTTGTAATGAACTATTAGCAGAGATTATAAAAACTAAAGAAAAATCTTTATTATAATTATTAAAACTTTATCTAGTTGAAAGTATAAGACAACAACTTTATATTATATATAAGCAACTAGGCTTTGAGAATATGTTATAACATTCTAGTAATAGAAATATTTCAAATAGAATTTTCTTAAACATATATAAGAGTAATATTTGAAAAAGTTTTTGATTAATTCTAATGATCCTTAACTATTCTTTACAAATAACAAACTTGATATCTATATTGATCTTACTCTTAATATCAATTAGTTTTAACTATTTGATTATACAATTCATAGTACTAAGTAATTTATGAAGTTTTGTATAATTTACTATATGAAGAATGATTTAAAACAAACAATATTTTAACATTGGATATTATACCAGAATCTAATAAACCTAGTAAACATTAAATTAATCAATATCTTGTACTAATCATTGATAAGTTATTGGAATTTTTCTCTAATTTAGAATTACTAGTAACATTTGAATATAATATAGAAAGAAAGATATATATAGTACTAATATTATCTGTTATTAATGTTCCTGCTACAAGAAAGATTTGTAGTTATGCAAGTTATATAGTTAAATGCCATCATTAATCAAAACATTCAAAATATGATCCTAATACTATAAAAAACCACTACAGTAGTTTTGAAGATATAGAAAAATAGTTTAATTCTATAGATATCTCATAGTATTTTAATGCAATAAAACAATAATTACATTGTACAAATAAGAATAAATATAAACAACATGTCAAAGATATAAAAATAAGATACTCAAAACTATATTAGTTAAAATATTTTGATCTAGTTAAATTTATAGTGATTGATTCAATGCATTGCTTATTCTTAGATATTGGCAAGTAGATAATGAGACAGTGTTTATTAAATCATAATAAACTTGACAATACTAAACTTTTAATAATTGAAAAACATATATCAAATATTAAAGTTCTTGCTGATATAGGTTATATTCTATGCATAGATTAGAAGAATTTAATTAATTTATAGTAGATTAATAGAAAATATTCTACCAAGTCTATGTTATTCTTTGCATATGTAATATATTAGATCTTAAAAATAAAGAAATTATTTTTAATTTTGTCTGTATATACAATTTATTAATAAACCAAATAGTCAAGCAAGTAACATAAATAAAACACATAATCAGCTAATAAACAGGTATATTTAATTAAAAAATATTATGGCCTGACATATATATTATCAAATATTCATTTGTCACTTCACATTAGGCAATGTCTAGACAATAGTTTACTTTATACTTATTGGTACTATTTTTTCAAAAGAATAAATGGTCTATTAGAATTCTATTTGACAAACAATCAATCAATTGAATCTGAACTTATGGCATCCTAATAGAAAATATGCAAATAGAATTTAGAATAAATTTAGCAGATAATGTTAATGCAAGATCATTATTAGACCAAGTTCTTCTACTTTTAGTTAAAAAAGTAAAAAATAATTAAAAACATTAAAAATAAAGATTTGATAACATATTTGGAAATAGCTAATAAAATTGATACAACAAATGTAATTACAGAAGCAGAAAGATATTCTAGTAAGGATGAGATCCTATAGCCTAGTGGTCTAGATGTTTCTCTCTATACAAACAAGGTCAACAGTTCAATTTCAGCTGGAGATAAAACTCTGTAATCTACAAAAGCATATGAATATATGTGTAGCTCTGTAGCTTAAGTTTATGTAAATAGAAAATTAATATATAAAAAAGTTTCTAGAAAGAAGTTTCCTAATATGAAGAGTTGACACTCGATGTAAAAGAAGTGGTAAACATACCAGAAATTGAGAAAAGGCATAACAGAAGCTGGGATACAGCACTGCAGATAGTAGGTAATAATGATAAGATAATGAAGAAGTATAAGGATCACATATATTTGATTAGTCAAGTAGGACATTTTTCATGTTCTCATAACTGGAGTTATAGTGGTAAATTTTACAAGTCTAAATACAAAAGAAAAAGAGTGTTTTCTTTGTCATTTGACTTAGAAAGATAAAATTATTATAAAAGAAATAAAAAGAAGGATAAAGAGCTTTCTTCCTTTCGAAGTAGAAATTTTTATAAATTTACAGACAAGCAAAAAGCAATTCCCTACTATAACTGTAGTGGTACTGGGCATATTGCATCAAACTGCCCTTTCTCAAACTCAAGAACTCTTAGCAAGCCTAAAAGCCAAGATTGACTGCATTTAGATCATAAAAAAGAATATCTTTGGAGACTGAATATCAGTTGTAAGAAGAATGCAAGTAGTGAAGGTCTTGAAATATTAGCAGTACAAGTTATGCTCTTCACAAGTGGTTATGAATTTGTTGAAAAATAGAGTTTCCTTGTACCCAAATGGTGTTCTAGTATTGGTAGCAAAATCAGTTTCAAATCAGTACAGTTTATCGATAAAACAGCAAGAATGGATAAAGAAAAAGTTAAATAAGTTAGTAAAATCTTCAACAATAGGTTGTTTAGGGAGTCAGACAAAGAGACCAAAATTTTTATTAGAAGTAAGTTCAGTTTTTCTGATGCTTAAAAAAGGTCTGAAGAGATAAAGAATGATTATAGACTTAAAACAATTAAACTCAATTCTTCCCAAGAAGAGTGTGTATTTTGAAGGATTAGATGACTTGCTTCATATGATAGAAAAAGGTTGGTACATAATTATATAGGATTTAAAGGATAGTTATCATTACATAATGATGAAAGAGAATGCTTAGTGCTTTCTTGGTTCAAAATACTAGAGAACTGGTATTATTACAAAGTACTTTCTTTTGGTCTATTGCAGGTTATATAAATTTTTTCCAAGATTATGAGGGCTATAGTAGGTTATTAGAGGTCATTAGGTTTATTTTGTAGGAACTATTTAAATAATTTTTGACTAACCTATTTTTCATTAGATATTCTATTGACAATACAAGATATGATAGTAAAGGAAAAATGTGAATTGATAAGAGAACTATCAAAAGGTCAATAGATCCTATCTCAACATGTAAAGTTTTTTGGCTTAATAATTGATACAGTAAAAGCACAATTTGCTATTTCAATAAACAAGATTATATAAGTAAGAGAGATAGTGTTAGAGTTAGTAGAAAAAGAAAAAAATTTTAACTTGCAGATTAGCTTCAATAGCAGAAAAGATTTAATTACTAAGCAGAGCATTCATGTATGCAAAAGTTCATTGCCTAAAATTTTATATATTGATAGATATGGCAAACAGAGGTTCATGGCAATAGGATGCATTAGTAAATTTGTTAGATCAGACATGAAAGAATGCAAAATAGGTAACACAAAATTTAAGAGAAAAAAATAGTTGTCTAGTCTGAAAGCTATTAAAAGTAAAACAGGCTTCATCAATGCTTTAACAATAGGATGGTTGGCAGTTTTTGAAAAACATCAAGTTTTAGAAATTGGAATTCAGTAAAGTTACATAGAGAGATTACAAGACTAGAAGCTGAAGCAGTGATTCTGGAGTTGAATTTCTTTACAAACCTATTTCAATGCTTATGAATAGATTTACATATAGACAATCAGGAAGCTATAAGAACAGTAGTAAAGAAAGATAAACTACTATAGCAAAAGGAATTGTTAAAAAGGCTATAGAGTTTAATAGACAGGTGGGATAACTAGATCAGCAAAGTTTTTTGAATGCCCTTAGAATTCAACACAGCAGATGACTTGAACAGATTTTTAGATAAGGATGATTGGTTGTTGAGTCAGACAATTTTAATCTTATAGAAAAAAAGTAGGGACCTCATTCAGTTGATCATATGTTCAGTCATTAGAACTCCAAACTAGCTTGCTTCAATAACAAATTTTATTGCCCAAAATCAGAAGGTGTAAACTGCTTTGCTCAGAACTGGTTAAGAGAGAACAACTATATATGCCTACCTATAACATTAAATCATTAGGTTCTACAAAACATAATAGAAGAAAAAACAATAGCAATAATAATCATTTCAGATAGGTTTTAGCAACATGGTGACCAATGCTATTACATATTCAAATAGGTTATCTGATTTTGCCTCCAGCTCAGTTGTTTTTATAAGAGATTATTCAGAAAAAATAGAACTGTAGAAGAACCCAACTTGGCAGTTTCTAACAGTAAGAATAAGCTAGTTAATAGGTTACTTGCAAAAATTCAAGCTCTGAATAAGAAGTCAGTCTCAGAAAATTGGAACTGATGTTTAGATAAAACATGAATCTTATATAAAAATTATTGTAAGATTACAGGTTTAATAGCTTTATCATCAGAGATTGATACACTTGTATCTTTTCTTGTTTAGCTAAATCTAGTATATTCATTTTCAAGCTACACAATCATTTTGACAACAGTATCAAGAGAACACTTGGAACATCAATTACCAGATTCTTTTAAGGATTATAAAGTCAAAGAACTTATAGAACATTATTAAAGGAGTATAAGAAGAATAAAGAACCTGAGTGACCCTATAACCCATTGACAGTCTCTGTCTTAAAGCAGTTTGTAAACAATATGCCATGTTATGTAAATAAGGATTATTGAATACAGGATGCTGTTTTAGTAACTCTCAGATTAAGAACTATGCATCATCCTGATGAATTATATAAATTGAAACTCAAAGATATTAAATTTGAAGATAAACTATGCTGGTTGCATATAAGTTCTTTCAAGACTGACCAATCTGCTAATAGAAATTTTATTTCTATAGAGTATACAGATAGTTGCTACTGTTCAATTAAATTATTGAGAAGTTATCTGTTAATAAGACTCAAAACCACTAAGGATGAACCTCTTTTTCTGTTGAGACAGGAAAAACAATTAACAGTAAAGACTGTTGGAACTATTGTCAAGAGAATAGCTAGAAATACAGGAGCTCAAGGTAGATTTACAACTTATAGCATTAGAATTGGTGGTGCAACAGCTGCAATGAAAGCAGGTTTATCTTTAACACAAATACGTACTATAGGAGGTTGGGACAGCAAGGCAGTAATGTTGTATTTAAGGTCTGTTGGAACAACTGAACTAAAGATTTCTAGGAGGATGGGATTTGCGAATTAGCGATCCTCTTTTTATTCCCATATGTTCTTTAGTTTCTATCTAAATAAAGTCATCTGATTAAGCAATAATAATGAAAAACCTGTCAACGAAGTGACAGAGCAATCATTATTGCAAGATCAGATGACTTTATGGTCTATCATGTTCTAGATTTGTTATCTATCCTTTTATGGTTATTCTTTCTTTTTTGGTTGTGGTTATAAAATCGATATGTTTCTTGTATATACAGGTATTTTCAAATTAGTAGAATAATTGCATATGATTATTTGAAATTTACGTTTTTATGAGTTATTAGTAAATAGTTAATAGTAGTAAGAGGTAATAGTTAGTCTCAAGTTGGAAATCAGTAATGCAGGAGGGTGAAAATATTCTTGGATGGTATAGGATATTTAAGTCTACTTGTCTTGGTAGAAGAGGATATCTTTCTCTTCACTATTGCTTACCTTGTAAAGCCTGGCTCTATCGCCCTCCCATACCCACCCGAATTCGGACAAGCAATGTTCGTTGTGTGTCATGAGTTCCTGTAACGAAGTAAACTGAATATAGTTTAGGCTCTGTGATTGCAATAGCAGTGCAGGGGCCTATTGTTATGTTGGGCTCTGTGGCTGCAATAGCAGTACAAAGACCTGTCATTTGTGATTTGGCTCTGCAGCTGCAGTAGCAGTGCAAGGACTTATTGTTTATAATTTGGCTCCGCGACTGCAGTAGCAGTGCAAGAACCTGTTTTTGTTTTGTAATCTGATTCTGTGGCTGCAGGTGGCAGTACAAGGACCATGATAAGAGTGAACTCTTTCTCACATTGGCAAAGTACAGTATAACTGATTCTCTTTACAGCTATAGGAGTTGCTTTGGTTGATTTCTCTCTACAGGTGGCATTTGTTGTGTTTGTCCTGTTTTGCTGTTTTTAGTATAGTTCCTTATAGGTTTCGAAGTTATATATTTATATATTAGATAGAGCTTTCGAAGGGTAGTGAACTATATTCCCATATGTTCTTCAGTTTCTATCTAAATAAAGTCATCTGATTGAGCAATAATAATCGTTATTTTCATAGTTAATTTTCACACTACCATTACTAACATCGTCATATTTATTACTTCTATTATACTTGTAAACATAAAATTTTATAAATTAATGTAGTATACATAGTAAATGTAAAATGATATATATCTTGCAGCTTTGCAAATATTGCAATAGCGAATATGGATGGAGGCGCAATAAAGGGTTCAATGGTGACTGTACCTGTAAGGTACTTGTAATATTATACAAACCTTTATATACCAGGTGGTACTATAAATTTTGCAACTTTAACTTGTTGCTGCTCATTTTGTAACCTATATATATTGCATGCCTCTACTGTGCAATGTTTGGTGATGCCCATTCTAGCCTAACTATTTACACTGGTGTCATTTAATTTTTGAGCTGTATGTTTGCGAAGAGAATGGTTTACAATCTCCTACCAGCACGATTAATACTTGTAATGAAACAAGCTTCTTTCATAAAATTGGATAACTTATCACGACTTATATGATGGTTTAAAATCAGAATCTGTCATAAAAGAATATTTCATTTTTACTTTTTTTTAGTATTAAAAGAGAAAAAGAAATTGAATATATATTTGAATTATCAATTTAATATCATTTCATATAAGTTTAATATGTATGAGCTAATGATGTATTTTTTTTGTGTGAGAGGTCGGGGTATTATTATTACTAATTAACTAATCAATTAGATGCAAAATTTGCTTATTTGTATTTTATTATTTTGTAAAAATTTATAGAAATAAAAGTTGTATATTCATGATTTTGTAATATATTTGCAGAAATAAGTGTTGCACATTGAAATATTCAAATATAATTTTTGCAAACCACTATAATTGATTGGTTGTAAAGAATCGATTGAAAAATCATTTATTTACTTATGAAACCATATTTTGTTTTCTAAGTAAAATTATTTCTTGCAAAATTTTGTATAAAAATTGCTTATATATGGGATCTTTGCTAGCAAAATGACCTTACGAGCAATTATTACACAGGATTTTTATTAAGAAAATCATAGTAAATCTATTTTTAGAAAAAATTTTGCTAGCAAAGATCCCATATCATATGCATATTATACCGGTATTACTTAAAGAAGTATAGTCAGAAAAATAAAAGTAGTTACATATGATATCGAAAATAAAGAATTGTATGATATATGTAACACCTGTAATAATAAACATTTCAATAATTAGTTATTTAATATTAAAGCAATTACAATGAGTTTTTTTTTTACAAATAGTTTAGCAAAGCAAATATTAAAGCAATTATCCAAGAAATTTATTTTTTTTCAAATAAACTAGCAAAGCAAAAAAAGCATATTAACATTCTAAATCAATTTTATTTATTTAAACCTAAAGAGATTATTATCTATTTACTATATAGGTAATTTAAAATTTTAAACACTAAATATGAGCTGTGCTGGAAAAAGGGCAATCTTTAAATGTGCTTTTTTCATATAAATCAATTTTGAATAAAATTGAGATCATTTTTTACTTAAGACACAAAAGTAGTTGTAATAAGAATGTTTTGCAATATAGATCTTTAAAGTTTGTATTTATGATTTATTATAAGATTTATAACAAAAATTAATTTTCCAAAGAATTTTTTTTGTCAAATTTGTCTCTTTTCTCAGCATCTAGCTTATGTTTATAGTAATATTTTACATTTAATATAAAATTTATATTTAAATTATAATTAGTTGCAAATATTTAATAATTATAATTGATTAATTATTAGATTTTAATTAATTTTTTGCTAAAATTTTACTGCAATTTATATTTTACCTTAACCCCTTAAACTTTATTGCATATTGGTAATCTTAAAGAATAGTTTAATAAATTTAGAAAATTCTATACTAATTATTTACTAAATATTTTTTCTGTTTTGTGATAACATATATAATAAGCCTTTTTAACATTATCACATTCTGAATATAAGATATTTTCCTGTATTTTATTATTACTTTCTTGTCTTTTTTCTATAATTTCTTTCTTTGATTTACCAATTAAACATTTAATGCATGCTTTTATTTGCTTCGTGCAGTAAGACTTGCTTATTAAGAGAGACTTTCTGTTTAATGTTCAAAATATTTTCAGGAATCATTTTGTATTTAAGAGAGGTAAATAAATGATAATGCACTTTTGACAAAAGTTAAATTATCAACCTAGTGCGTTAGGTTTTATGATGGTAGTCTTAATAGATTTTACTGAATTGTAAGAGCCCCAGAATACGAAGTATACCGTTTTCTTGCTTTCAAATTAATGAGCAATAATACAAGTTATCGTTAATATCATGAAAGATCTAATTGTAAATGAAGGTTAATTAAAGTAGACTCGTAAATAATAATATTATTGATTTGTAATTTTAAAATGAATTATCAAATTTTGACATTCAAAAATGTATATCAGGTTGGCGTTACATAGTAGCTGAATAAGAACTAGATTCACCAATTATTAAGAACATAATAGTTTTTACATATTATTAATAATAGTGTTTTGTATTTTTACCCTTACCTTGTTATGTTTATCGTGAAGGTTCAAATATCTCGTAATAATTAATATAATTAAAATATTCTAACAAATCTAATTCTTAATAAGATTTAACACTTCAAAAAATTTTTAGATAAGATAGATATAGTATAATCTTTTCCATTGCTAATGGGTAAATTGTTAATTTTGGAACCGGCCAAAATTTATGTTTATTAACAAAAACAAAAAAAAACATAATAAATCGATTCTGAATTGATCTCTAATCTGTTTATAATACTAATAATCCCAAGAATAAGATGCAAAAAAAAAAAACCATGCTTCCTATTGATCAGCTTTTCAATCATTCATAATTATTGAACGAATATCTTAACTAGATGTAATTCAAAATAAATTATAGTTAAGATTCAAATCAATCAAAGTATTGTTCTTACGTCGAACCTCCTCTAATACTTTCCCTCCTTCAGAACAAATTTTATTACAACTAAGATTCAAATAAGTCAGAGTAGTATTATTTCGTAGAGCTTCTGCTAATGCTTTTCCACCTTCAGAACAAATCTCATTACGACTAAGATTTAAAGAAATCAGAGTGGTATTCTCGTATAGAGCATCAGCAAATGCTTTCCCTCCATCAGAATAAATGTCATTAAAACTAAGATCTAAAGAAGTCAGAGTAGAGTTCTTGTGTAGAGCTTCTGCTATTACTTTCACACCTCCAGGATAAATAAAATTATGGCTAAGATTCAAGTAAGTCAAAGTAGTGTTCTTGTATAATGCTTTAGCTAATGCTTTAACACCTTTAAAAATAATGGTATTATTAGTAAGATCTAAAGAAGTCAAAGTAGTATTCCTGCATAGAGCCTCTGCTAACGCTTCTGCACCTTTAAAATTAATAAAATTATTAGAAACGTCTAAAAAAGTCAAAGTAGTGTTCTTGCATAAAGCCTTTGCTAATGCTTTTCCATCCTCACCACCAAGTTGATTGTAGTTAATATTTAAAGAAGTCAGAGTACTGTTTTTACATAAAGCCTCTGCTAATGCTTTTCCACCTTCAGAACAAATTTCATTACGACTAATATTCAAAGAAGTTAGAGTAGTATTTTTACATAAAGCATTAGCTAATGTTTTCACTCCCTCAGAACGAAGATGATTGGCACTAAGGTTTAAATAGGTTAAGGTAGAATTCATACACAAAGCTTCTGCCAATGCTTTCCCTTCCATAGAACTAAGTCTATTACGGCTAAGATCTAAAGAAGTCAGAGTAGAATTTTTGCATAAAGCCTTAGCAAATGCATTTACACTCACAGATTTCACAGAATTAAGTTGATTACAACTAAAATTTAAAGAAGTCAGAGTAGTGTTCTTGCATAAAGCTTCTGCTAATGCTATTCCACCATCAATATCGATAAAATTATTTGATACATCTAAGGAAATCAGAGTAGAATTCTTGCATAAAGCTTCTGCTAACGCTTTCCCACCTTCAGAATGAATAGAATTATTACTAAGATTCAAAGAAGTCATAAAGGAGTTCTTACATAGAGCTTTAGCCAATGTTTTTGCTTCTTTAGAAATGAGAGCATTTTGGCTAAGATCCAAAGAAGTCAGAGTAGTATAGTTGCATGAAGTCTCTTCTAATGATCCCCCTTCGTCTGAACAAAATTCATCAGAACAAAGAACTTTAGCTAATTCATTCATATTTATAAACCGAGTTTGACTACGACTAAGATTCAATGAAGTCAGAACTTTATTTTTGCAAAGAATCTTTACTAATTCCTTAAATTCAAAATCATCATTGATTCTACAATCTATAGAGATAACGGTGGTATTTTCATAAAGATTTTCAAATATTAATTTATTAAGAATCACACCACCAAGATTTAAGTACTTAAGATTATGACTTGTTCTTAAGAACATTGCAATTAGAGAAGAAGTAGTGGCGCTTACAAGTTCATCATCAAGTTTTTCATAATCACCATTATAATGTTCATCACAAAGCCAATTTTCAATTCCTTCGTGCAAACAATAACCAATAAATATAGTATAGCTTGTATAATTAAATATTGGTTTTGGAAAATTAGGAAGAACCATTTTAAAAGGAGTTAATAATGCTTGTTCTTTGGGATTTAATGTTAAAAGATACAATCTTATAAGCCTTTTATCACTAAAACTAATTGTTGGTTCACTCCATAATATTGGTGCAACTATCCTAAACCATTGACGGTTTACAAGAAGACATGAAAATAAAATTTTGTAATAAATGCGGAAGTTATCAAATATATTAAAAAGCAACTCGTTTGGTAACGATATCATTTTAAAAGGTGAGATGTTATAATTTTATTTTCGTAGTAAGTACAGGTATTTTTATATCTATTTTAAAATGTTGTGAAACACTAATCAGATGATCAACACTAAAATTTTTCCATACGTTAGGGTCAGGGTTATGACTTATACAGCGTCAAATTTTGCAAGAAATTTTTTGTTAGAGCGCAGAAGGTAATTTCATATATAAGGTTTTGACCTATTTTTTTAAAAAAATCAATAGTGATTTGTTAACATTACACCTGATCAGGAGAGCCAATTACTAGAAGAGATTGATGTAGGTCAAAATTATTATATAATAATTTAATTACGTTTAACATAAGGATGCAAATGTTTGGAAACACTGTTATCAAAATATGATTGATATTTAATACACATAATCGTGAACTAATATTAAAACGATAAAACCTACCGTACAGCTGCATAAAATGTCAATTAAATAATACCCCCGGGGTACTGTTTGAAGGGGAGGGTATTATACTATTAGTGATGTTAGTGATTTGGAACTTTAGTAAGCAGAATCCCAAAATTCACCTATATTTGGGATTATTATCCGAAACTTTCCGATTGTATGGTTAAGAGTTAGTATTTGGACCGGAATTAAAGATAAGTTCTAGAATAACTTAATTAACACATTCGGGTTTGAAGCGGTAAAATATTTGTCATACAATATATATATATGTTAAAAATTAAAGAAAACATGCTAAATTGTCACACCATGTTATGCCAGTTAAATGACTTGGTGAAGTTATTGCCATTGATAATAACTATATTTTAGATTAGTACCGGGATTCTTGTCAAAAATTTGAAATTTACAATTGAAAATAGTGGCCCCGATCTACTTAAATGGGATACCTTTTCGAGGTACTGTATGCAGCACTATCCGGGTTATGTAATACAGATCAAATTCTATTTCGAAAATATTCATACGGTTAACAAATTTTGAATAGAATGAATAATTTAATCAAGTTGAACAGATCGAACGGATGATATGCGATTTTCAGTCACTTGCATATTTCGAATGTATTGCAAATAAATTGCAAGACTAAATAATGAATTTGTGCGTAATTAATTAGGCACGTACTAGATTGTATATAATATCGACTATAGTTTTTTTTTTAAAAATCTCTGTTTTGCAATTATGAATCAAAGAACTGGAAAAGAACTCTGGAAGCTTGGATGTAGATATCATTATAGGATTGATGTTGAGCGAACATTATCAGAAGGCCGCTAAATCAGTCAATAGTGAGGGTTTTTTTGGACTGGTTTCTTCTTCAGCTAGAGCATCGGTATTAAAAAGGACGAATACAAGGCTTTTGAGATCTTCCGAAGATGGTCATTTTTAAATGCCGTTTGTTATTGTAACGGACTATTTGGCAACTAGTTATTGGCTTAAAAAGATAATTAATATTACCTCTTTTAAATAATTATAATAGTATATTCCTTCTTCATCTTAGCAGTTTATTGCGTATATCTCAAACTAACATTCCTTTAACCTGATAATCAAAGCCGATTTGGGGTCAATTATCGACCTTCTTCTGTAAAACCTGACATCCTAATTAATTTACTATTATTCCTTATCACTTCTATAATATTACTCTATATCAATATTACAAATCGCGCACTAATTCGGTTCACTCAAATCGGCTAGGTGCTGAGAAAAGGGACAATCTTTTTTTTTAAAAAAAAAATTATTTTGAACTTAGCTATTTTTTACTTAAGGAGCAAATGCTATTATCTTAATAAAATTTGCAGTATAATTCTTTAAATTTTTATTTTCTTATAACTTATTGTAGAAGATTATAATATAGAAATCAATTTCCGCAAACCTTATTTTTTTTTTTTTAATCAGTTTCGTCCCTTTTCTCAGCACTAAACCCAATGTTTTACAATGAAATATGCAAAAAATACATAAATGATCTTATTTTTTAACCATCATATTGCAATGAGGTTCATACGATCCTAACATATTACTGTTCAATGTTGGACAAGAACATGTTTATTGACAATTGCATGAAAGAAATTCAAATCAAACTTTAGCGTAGATTCCATTTGATGGATTAAACCAAATGGTAACGGAGGATGTGGTTCTGTATACACTAAAACATGCCTAGATGGTACACAAACAATGCAATGCAAGTCTAAATTTCTTGTCAAACAAATATAAATAGTATGTAAAGCATCCAGCATCGTTGCACTTAAGACTTAATCATAGTCGAACTTCGTTTATTCATCATAGTGATTTAAGTCGTAGGGTTTTTAGTCAGCTAATCGGTTGGCTAACAGCCATACTTCCGAAAAATTTCGGTAAACTTTCCGCTTAATTTTTCCTTTTCAGAATTTACCGGAATCCAACTAAATACTAAATCATATGATCTTTAGCCGCATTAGCCAGTCGATCATATTACATTGGCTGGCTAAGCCGGCTTAGCCGCGGCTACCATAGCCGGCTTAAATCACTAATTTATTACAGTTCATTAGGAATGTTATGCAATTATTAATTGACGCATGTCGTTCTTCAATTTGGAAATAACGCCGTTTTTCAATTGGTATAATAAAAAACAAACTTTTATTCTAACGCATTTTATAAAACTAAATACTAAATTTATAAACGCATATTTAACTAAACACGCTCAAACTTTAATTATTAACAAACTGCATTGCTCGATAAGACATATCTACATCTTTTTAAACATAATGAATTGTTTTTTAAGAGTACTGTATTATTTGGTGCTGCAATTTGTTTCTTGACAACGGAAAGAATATGTTTGGTACACGCTTGTTTGAAACAACATTAAATCTGGATATGTAATCTGGAATATCCAATGGTTCGAGTTCATACAATAGCCGTGTATTCCAAATTTGGTAAAATCTTGATCTGGCTTTTTAAGGAGTTTTACATGTCAATCTATTTTTAATTATAGTTATCTTTTCTCAAGTTTTTCTTGCCTGTTATAGTTGATTTCTTGATGTGCAATACAATTTATTTTATAAAAATTTTCACGGGCAGACTAGCGTTTCCAACTTAATCCTGTCTTATTTAATTATATCAATATAAATAACTTAAAAGTATGTATCATCCAATGTTTGAATACAATATCGGGCTTCACTTATCAGTGACGTGTGCTTAATTGTCACATATTTATAACTCATATTTTGTGTAATTTTGATTCATAATATTAATTCTTGTAACAGTCAAGTACATGTCACGATAAACGAGATCACACATCTCTCGGTTGCGTCGAAAATTCATTTGTTATAATAATTTTTGTCCGAATTTTATTTTTTCTGTTAAATAGTGCATCAGCAAGTATTTTTTTTTTTAAACTTTTATGTAACTCTATAAAGTTATATGAATATAAGAATTGCTAATTTTATTCGGGGAAAAATTACCTGGCGTCAAAAAACGTGACTAAGAAACAGGGGTCAGATATACTAAGTAAAAATGTTCAGAACTCCCACAAACCTCGTGTAACTTAAATTTGGAGCTTTATAGCTAACCCTATTTTGGTCTCAAATTGCACCCTAATCTTAAAACATCTTAAAACATAAAGGGAGGAATTTTACTTCCGGTTAAGTGTAGTAATTTTCATAAAATATATAAATAAATCTAATTTTAATATCATACTAAATCAGATAAAACGATAATAGGAGAAGTATTTTTAAACCAACATAGTACACTTATTTGGTATATCATAAACATTATTTCAAGTTTTATGCTCATAATTTATATATTTTTTAATTTTATTAAAGAATTACTACTATATAAAATGACCAATTTTATAAAAAAATTATATTATAAAAAAGAAATATTAGAATAAGATAAATTAAATCTTATATTAATGTTATTGAAGAATTATTAAATCAGTCACAGACTAATAATACTGCTTGGCTACTTTTTATAATACAAGTAAATTAAAAAATATTTATTATTAAAGATTTTAAAATTTTTAATATAAATTTTAAAACATATATATATAATTAAATTTAATAACATATATTTATTTTAAAAACTAGTGATTATAAAGAGGTTTATTATTAATAAAATTGCCTAAAAAAATTAAATTTTATGATACTAATGATTATAAGCAATTTGTAACTATAAAAAGACTTATTTCTTATATTTAAAGTCTGTTTCATAATTTTGGGTCTTATATAGAGATGTAATTAGAAATAGGAAATTAGGTGATAAATCATCAGTCTAATAAATTATACTGATCACATGAGAGATTCTTCTGAGATTTTCCAATATTTATATTAAATATATATTGTATTTCTGTATATTATAAGTTTTATCACTATTACATCTATTTAGAGAATTGGAAGTAATCTAATATCCTTTGTTTTGCAAAAGATAGCTTATGTTTTCATTATGACTGTCACCTTCACTTCAGTATTTATTTTTATTATGTCCTAGAAAAAGAACTTTATGACTTACTTACCCTAATTTTAAAGTTAGTTAGATAAACTTAATCAGGTTTTTAACTAAAATTTTTTAATTTAAATTAAGTGAACCAAATTAAAAGTAAAATTTTGTAATCAAATTACATTATTGCATTTGTAATTTTTTTTTTTTTTTATAAGCTATTAAATCCAAAATGTATTATAATTATTGTCTTTTCAAGTATTTGGAAATTTTTGTTGTTTATTAAGTTATTTGCAGTCATTTGCTATTTTTCATAAACCATTAAAGTTTTTATCAACAAAATCAATTCACTTTTTAGCATTCAACATTTGAACATTTTTATCAATATAGTTTTAATATTCTCTAATAACAAAAAAAGTTCTTTCTTTTTATATAACACATATTTATTAATATCTTTGATATTATCATCTTAAAATAATTCAATGATCATATTATTTTTATCTTAAGATAACAATTCAGCAACTATATTATCTTTATCTTGAGATAGTAAATCGACAATTGTATTTTCATCTTAAAATAATAATTCAACAACTGTATTATCTTTTTGGATAACAATTCAAAAACTGTATTATTGTCCTAAACAATCATCTTTTTGTCTTGGGTCAATGTATATTTGATTAAAAATTTATTTAAAAGTATATGAAAAAGGTTTTCTGCCAAATTTTTAAAATAATTTTCATATTGCTTGGTAAATTTTAAAAATAAATAAAATTCCTGGTAGTAAATCTCAAATATTAAATTTATATTAATATTAATATTATATATATATAAAATATATAATGATAATTATATCAATATGTAATAAGCTAATCTAAATATCTGTTTAAAAAACCTGATAGAAACAAGATCTATTTGCTGTATCATATGTTTACAAATCAAAAACCTACTAAGTAAAAAACTCTTGCATGAACATACCCAACATTTTATATCTATAACATATTGAAAATTAGAGTTAATTATTTTCTTTTTTAGTTGATTCTATTTTGTTTTATGGTCAAATCACCAATATTCTACTACTTAACTATTATGTAATTGCTGCAATCAATCAATTTATTCAAGTATAATTCTTGTTATAATAATGTATGCTAATAGATCCAAACATGTACAATTGTATTCAAATAAATAGTTATGTTTAATTATTTTCTAATAATTTTCAATTGTTATAGTAGATTGTAAAACATTAATATGTTTAGTTGCTAAATGTACCCATAATGTCCATCATTCTGGTTAATACCATTTACACTACAGGTAAGCTCAAATATGAAGTAGGTTGTTAATTTTACAATAGTTATGCTGTTCTTTAATACAGTTTTGCCAAATTTCTTATAACATGTTTAATTTAGATAGAGTTTCAGTTAGAATTAATAGATGTAAAGAAAAATGAATTCTAATTAGTTAAAGAATATGTTTATAAAAATCTTTTTAGCAAAAAACTTAGTATTTATCTGTATTACTAGTAATGCTAATATTTGAAGATAAAACTTTATTAAATAAAATTTGATTTTTTTTGTGTGTTGGCTACCAGGTTAAATCAATAATTAGACAAATAGCTTGAGTTTTATATGCTATACATGATAGATAAATAATCACAGAGTTTGATAGTTTTTTTTTTATAACATTAAGTACATGCCAATAGTATAATTGAATTTATACATGAGGTCAAATTGTTTGAGCTAAAGTAATTTGAAAGAAGTTTTTATCAGTTAAGAAAGTTTGAATATGATCAATGTTTTATAACTTTATTAAATTAAATTAGTTTAAAAAAATTGTTGTGCATTTTTCTTTCTGTTCAAGTTTTAGAAATAGGTAAGTTAAAAGAAATTCAAATCCATCTTTAATTCCTAAAATTACATAAACTTCATATTTTAATCAGTTAGTTTTGTAAGTGATATTAATAACAATTATAATAATTTACTTTTTTGGAAACATGTCAATTAAAAAAGTTGTAAATATAATAACTGTATTTTGTTGAATAATTAACTTAAAAGAAATTTATTGTAAAAGGTATTGGATTATTAATTTTATTTGATTTTTAGCTATTTAATATTCATTTAGTTCCAATTACTTGTACCAATAATAAACATGATAATATGTAATATTAAGATATTTATCAAGATATGAAGTTTTTATGTTATAATATATTTGAGAAATAATAAGAAGTTTATTCTATTAAATATATTTCTTAATTTTAGAAGATATTGCAATTAATTGAGATCTCAGATGTAATAAATAATATATACAAATATAGAACAAGTCATGTGATAGTTTAATAATAATAAGAATAAAACCTTCATATTCATATCGAGGTAATCATAATTTAGTATTACTTTGTTTGGAAGTATCTTCAATTCAGAATTTTTTTTGTTATCTTTCAAACTTACAGTTATAATAAAAAATGAAAGATATATCATCTTTCAATTTATTTTGTATATAATAAATATATGTATAACTTTTAGCTTTTGAAACAAGATTTACAATTTCATAAACAATAAATTTGTCACTTTGTTTTTATCAGTTTTCTTGAAATAATTAATAAAAAAATTAAGAAAAACTTCAATTTTAATATTAAACATTTGTTTGCATAATTCAGTATTATTTTTTTATTTTTATTTTTCACTTTGACAGTCTTGCTGATACTCTTTTAAAGATCTCTGTTTATATATTAACAAATATTTTTAGACTTAATAAGTTGAGTTGACATTCTGCAGTTACTTCTATGAGCACTTACAAGTGATCTGCCATACCAGTTGCCTAATTTCTAATGAAAAAAGGGAATCTGGAGGACTCATCTGACCACCACCCTACAATAGAGTATTACCAATCTGATAACACTTTCTCGTAAGGAAGTGAAAGAAGAAAAAAAAAACACTAAACTAAACTAAACTAAACTAAAAAGAAATACAGGAAGAAAAAAAAAAAGAAAAAAAGTGTCAGAGAGCACACCTTATTTGTGACCATTTAGGACACTAGTACTTTAAACCTGTGCTAAGAATCTAACTATACTTTAATCTGTACTAAAAGGGTAAAAATTTTATATACATGATTTTAGAAATTACTATATATCTTTAATTTGCTATAATCCTCCAACTTAAATCCTTCTTCATTTCTTTATTACACTATATTTTAGGCTGTACATGTGATTGTTGTGTTCCTATTACATCATGTTACAACATATAACTGTCCAAAAAAGGAAGTGGTAAACAATGTCGATCTTTTGTAAAGGGTAAGTCAATTTCTTCACTTTTGAATAAGAAAAATGAAATAAACAGAGAAGGTTGACAGATGTGATATATGAAAAGTCAAACTAAAGAAAATACTTTCAGTTATTTATTTGTTTTCAAGCTTTTGATAACCTTTAACCAGAGTTTTTCTCTATTGTTTCTAGAATGTTCTTCTGGTTTGGATACTAAACATGTTGAGAAGTCAACTAGCAGAAAACGCTTGATCTCAACATAAACCACCAGAAGAGTCACCTGCATCTTGGTTTTTTTACATACTTTTAGTTTATTAACAACAATCTGCTTTATATATTTAAACAGAATCAAAGATATTATCATCTTAAAAGCATAACTCTTCAAACTGTTTTGGTACTAGTTTGGTTTAAATAATCATCAGAAAGAGTGATTGAATCTGTAATTTAGTGTTATTACAATCTCCAAAAGGTTTTAGAAATTCCAAAAAACCATTCATGAGTTGTTCTCTAGTAAATGTAACAATTTAACAATTTTTTATTTTTTCATTATTTTTTTGTGCTTTACTCTTGTTTGCATTTCCAATTAATATTCGATATCTGTTACATGATTTAACAACTTTATGCTTTATTTTAATAAAATTTTCTTTAATGAACCAACTTTTATAACAATAACATTTTATTTTTTCATTGTCAATATTATTTATTTTACAAATTATGAAACAAGAATAAAAAAAAAAAAAAAAAACAGTAAAAATTAAATAAATCAGTTTAATATTATATAATGATAGTCTAATAATCAATCAAATTAAATAATCAATCACAATATATTGACTGTAATCGATACGAACAATTCATACATCAGTATAGTAATATCATGTGATCTGCCAATAACACGTGATTAGCATAATTTATTAGACTGGTGATACTTGGGAAAATCAAGGATTTTTCGAATCTACTGCGCAGGCTGCTCAGCCTGCACGGGCCTGCATTACGGCTAATGCGGGCCAAAATTGGTAAATTCTGCTGAATTTCGGGCTTCCGGAAAATTCCCCCTGCGCAGTGTCCCATCTCTAGGTGTGACTATATAGGGTATGACTAGTGATGTGCCGCGTATAGTACTGTACGCAAAAAATTTTTTAGAATATTCTAGAACAAATTATAAAACCATTCATATCTCAAAAGTTTCCTTATGAAACCGCCTTTTGTATTCTAAGTAAAATTATTCCTTGCGAAATTTTGCATATAGATAGTTTATATATCATACGTGTACTATACATATTGCACATGCTATACACACTATACGCACTATACGTACTGTACGTACTGTACGCTAAAAAAATCCGGATATCATATAAATGGCACATCACTAGGTATGACTATATAGAGGTCTAACTGTAATTTGGGTCCGTATTTGTAATTATTTTCACTTTCCGGACCCTTATTTGTAAATTCCCCTAAAAACTATGTTGATCACGCACGTCTTGAATGTGTGCCAGGTGGGGGCCTCAGCAAAACTTCTTTAAAGTTCTTAGGTTAGGGTCAGGGTTAGGAATTAGAAGGGCTTACAAAACTTTTTGTTAGAGCACTAAAGGCGTTTTCTTATGCAAATTTGAGTTTTTTTGACAAAATAAACGTTTATTTTGAATTTTCTTGATCGTGTTACGTTCCACCTGATTAAAAAATCTGATTCGTAGTTCATGAAATCTGCGCCACAAACCTGGCACAAGACGTGCGTTGATCACTTATAATGACCAAATGTTTTGCTATATAGTTACCAAAAAGCATAATGTTCAATTGATACATTTTTCGTAACGTGCCATATCACTAAATTTGAGGTTAGCTTTCGGTTAGGATTTAGAGTAGAAATATTACCAAAATTGTGAGAAGAATTTTTTTCTTAGAGTATGAAAAGCTGTTTCATAGGCAAAATTTAGAGACATAACCTCTTTTTCTTAATTTTGTCGATGGTGATCGACATAAACTGGCAAGTAAGGTGTCTTTTAAATTAGCGTATATAAATTTATCGAAAATTTTATATATACTGTATATGATTAATACCGCCAATATAATATACAAATCTATATTACGTTTTTTACTAAAATATAATCTCTTTATTGTTGTATTTATTTTAATATTGTATAAGCCAAAAAACAGGTTAAAAATGGCCTGTACATTGGGATATCAGGTCAGCTCAATATCCTTTTTCTCTAGTTTGTTCTGGCAGCCTGACTGGTGATATCTTTAAGACTCCCAACTTAGAGATTCTTGCCTATTTGAGTACTTAATTTTTAGAAGAATCATTTATTCGATATTATAAAAGTCACCAAGAATTTGGTAGGAGCACTATTAATTTACTGCATCGTCAGCTATACACCATATAGATGCATGATAAACCAGTGATTCAAATTTGGAATGTTATTTATATCACTTTCTAAAGGAAAATCAAAATCGTTCTATATAATCTTGGTAATAAAGTAATAATGTAA
>CAJVQA010001581.1:0-24968 GCA_910591915.1 Cetraspora pellucida
ATTAAAACTAATAAAATAATCTATAAACTATGTAAAAATATTAGGAAAAAATATAAGATATAATATAGAGCTAAAAATAAATATATACTAATATAGAAAAAAAAGTAAATTCTATTACAATATTAAACCCTATTCATTTATTGTACTACTACTTGTTGCTCATGATTTAGCTCTAATTAAGTCTCTTATACTTATTTCATATCTGTGTCTTTTCACAGATGATTTTCTGCTCTAATATTTATTTCTATCTCTTTTGCTTTAACTATTGTTTAACAAGCTAGATGGTGCTTCCAATACTTTATTTTTTTTGATCTTTTTTCAGAGTTTTAAATATTTTTTACTAAGCCTGCTTTCTAATATCCTTGAGCTATTCTAAGCTTTATTAAATTGCCTAAGGTGTCTTTTCTATTAAGTCTTGCCAATAAACTGCTTATTTGTTTTGTTGCTATTTCTTGACTTAGTAATTTACAATTTTCCAAATTCTTGTACTCAATTATGCAATTTTTTGTTGTTTTCATCATATTGCACTTATGTTTTGCCAATATATTATTGGCTGATGAATCTTGTTAATCATCTTTTCTAATATTTTTGTTAACTGCAAAAAGTATTCTAATTTTGGAATTATTACTGTATTGTTTAAGTAAATGATCTGGCTCATTGTTATTTTTTTATATCTAAGGTCTTTAACTGTTTGGTTAACTATTCCTTTTGCTTTTTTGCAAACTAGTACCTCTTTCATTCTGCTGTTTAGCCAGATTCCTAATGATCTTACAATTTTGTTTCTTGGTTCTTCTGTTATTTTGTTCTGTCCAAATGTGATTTCTTTATTTTCCTTTCTTAGTCTAGAATTTATTACTATGAGCTTTGACTTTGCTCTATTTATTTCAATATCATTCACTTTGAAAAACTTTTTTGCAATTTCAAGAACTCTAAGCAATTGGCCTTTGCTGTTTGCAATCAATGTAGTATTATCTGCATAAGTAATCACTGCTTGTCTATGTTTTGTAATACAATTAATATTTGTATTTTTTAGTGTTTTTTGCTCTACTATATAGCTTAGTAATTTATCTTCTTGAATTCTTTCTAATAGTGAATTGTAGAAAAGCTGCTAGACTAGTGGAAAAATCACCTCTTCTTAATTTATATTATTTTCTGTTATTATCTTTTCTGTTAGGTCATAAGCTGTAATCACCTTAAGTTGATGTTTGCAGAAAAGATTAATAATATATTTTATTGTTCTTTATGATACTTTGACTCTTCTAAGCATCTACTCCAAGCTTTCTAATAGGACTAAGTCAAATGCCTTCTTCATGTTTTGCAGAAGTATCTATGTTTCTTTATTTTTCTCTTGTGCTTCTTCCATTATCATATTTAGAATATATATTAGTTGCTCTGTTGAGTTGCCAAACAAGCTTGCATAATTTAGTTCTTTGAGTATTTTTCTTTTTGTGAATATCTTGGCTAGCCTTCTTGTTACTACCTTTGTGACTAATTTATTAAAGATCTCAATTAATGCTATTGGTCTAATATTGTTCAGATTATATTCTTAGTTTACATATTTTGAAATTGGATAAACTTGTACTATTTTTTACTTTTTAGACATTTCTTCTGTCTCTAAAACCAGATTTGTGAAGGCTTTGAAAATCTTCTGTGATTTCTTTTCTACTTATTTTATTAAAGTATAGCTTATGTTTAAGATTCCTGAAGCTGTATTGGCTTTGAGTTCTCTCAATGTGTTTTTCTATTCCTCTTCTTCTATCTTTTTTTCTAGCTTTTCATACTAGGACTTCTTAATTCACTCTTTTGAGTTGTATACTTCTATCTATTTTTCAGGCATCTCTTCTAGTTTGGTTTTTTACTTTCTGAATTGATTCCCAAAATGTTTTTTTAGGCTATTTAAAATAGCCTTAGGTTCTGTCATTAGACTAGTTTTCTTTTTGCTTTGAATTATAAATCTGTTCAAAACTATTTTTTTGTATAATTTGTTCAGAAGACTGGCAATCATTTATTCTTGATTAGTTTTTATCATTTTATTCTTTTATTTATATTTTCTTTTATCTGTTTTCTTTGGGCTTATTCTTATTTTTTTTTTCTTCTGTCTTTCAAAATTCTTTGCCAGTCTTTTATATCATCTATTCATGCTTCTGACTACTGTTTATGTAGCTTTGATAGCATTACTCTTATTTCTTTACTGATGTTTATAAGTTTCTTGTTTATTTCTTTTTTTTCTTTTTTCTCTATCTCTTAATTCTTTTTTATTTTTGTTCTTTTGATTATTTGTTGTAGTTCAATTATGTGCCTATGCTGCTATGGCTTCTTTTAATAATGTCTTCAGTTTGCTTTTGTGTTGAATATCTTCTTTTTTGGAATCTTTTTATTTGTTGTTTCTATTATAGCTTCTTCTATTGCATTTCACATATAGTCTAGCATATCTATATAATATGCATTGCTTTTTCTACCTTCTTCTAATTGCTTTAGTGCTTTTTTTTATTCTAATTGTGCTTGAAGCTCTTTAGCAAATTCTTTCTAGTATTCTTGCTTTGCTTCTTTATACAGATACATTGTTCTCATTTGGTCTTTATATTTGGTTTCTGCATAGCTTTGGTTTGCAATTATATGTTCTAACCATATGACTGTTGTTAATATCTTGTAGTCACTACTTGTTATACCTTCTGCTTCTTCTATATTAACTTCTTAAAGACTAGCTGCAATTATTTTAAACAATCAGATATAGTCAATTCTTGTTACTGCTTCTTAACTTGACCATGTATATGCTCTTTCTGTTAGATGCAACTTTCTAAAAGAGTTTGTAAAATCATACCTCTTAAGCTAATTGAAAATTGGCAGTTTTTTATAATCTGTTGTCTGTAGGTACAGTCTGTCTAGTATATTGTCTACTGTATAATTGAAATCCCCAAGTATAATTATTTTTGTATACTTTTTCTTGTTTGTCACTATTTTCACAATTTTTTATTATACTTTCTTATTAATAGCTTTGTCATTTGGTAAAATATACACTCCTATTACTATTAGTACTAGTTGTTTAAAGTATAGCTTTACTTCTATCATATATTCACTATATCTTTTAATTGCTCCAATATGCTTTTCCCAGGTTTCATCTATTAGAATTCCAATACCTGATCCTTTTTTTTTGTTCAATACTGCACTCACCCAGTAATTTTTAAATCTTGTATTAAGGTTATGCAACAGATTTTTCTTTCTTTTTTTATAATATTAATTTCTGTTATTCTTAGAAATGCTATCTCTTCTTCTTCTGCCTAGCCCAGCAGATTTTCTAATTTCCAACTTCTGGTCTTAAGTCTATTGATGTTGTGACATGTAATTTTTATTTCTTTTCTTTCTTTTTTCTATTTCTCTTTTAACTGCTTGTATCTTATTTTTGCATTTTTTACTTTTTTTTTTTTTTTCTTCTCTTTTCTTTTTTTGGATTAGAAGAATTTTCTTTATTTCTTTCTTTAAAAATCCTTTTCTTGCTATACAGAAAGTATTTGATCATCTTATTCATATTCATAAGCTTAACTTGAATGCCTTCAGAAGTAATTGGCCAGGCCTTCTTTTATACCTAACTGAGTATTCTTTAGTTGATTTAGTCTGTCTAAGATTTGGTCTAAAACTTCTTTCATCTGCCTTGTTTTTATATATACTTGTGTGTTTAGACTTGTCTTCTTTTCAATATTGTTCCATCATTTTTTTCTGCATTCAAATTTTTGACTTCTAATCATTCTTCTATATTTTGTAACTGAGAATCACTTTCTATTTTGATGTGTTTTTTATTTAGAATCTACCTATTTTTGGTCTAGCTTATTCTATCTGTAGCATTTTTATCTTCTAACCACTCTTCTGCATCTTGTATTTGAGAGTCACTTCTTCTTTCTGTATGTCTTCTATTCAGACTTTGGTTAGTTCTTTTGCAGCTTCTTTCTCTTCTTCCACTAACACTTTCTTTTTTCTTTATTTCTTTCTTCTTTTCATTTAATCAGTATACTTAAAAATTATTATATTTAATTGGTTTTGATTAAGCTGTCTTTATTTTCTTTTCTGTTGCAAATGTAATTATTGCTATCTTTCTTTGATTTCCATTTCTGTTTGGTGAAATGTACACTGATTTTGCATCTTTGTTTTTTAGGCAGCATAGTAGCAAAACTTCCGAAGCATAGCTCTGTTATTTTTACCATATACTGATTTTGCTTTTGTCTTACTTCATGATTTTCTTCACCTTCTGTTACTTTTATTAGTTTGTTATTATTAACTGGTATGGACCATGATATGTCCTCTTCTTTTGATTTTTCTACTTAGATTATTGTGAAAGACTTGTATTTGGATCTTTTAATTCTTATTATATATGTTTTTTAAATCTTTTGCACATATACTCAATCTCTTTTCTGTTTATATCTACTGATAGATTTCAGATTGTTATATATTTATGTTTTTGTATTTCTTCTTCTTTAGTATCTATTCAATCTTTTGTAGATTCATTTTTATTTTTTTGTTATTTATATTCCTTCTTCTTAAATTTTAATATATTGTTTCTTTCTTTCTGATATTTTTTATAATATATTTTTTTCTTTCTCTTCTTATTTATTTTTCCTTCTTCTATGATTATTCTGTACTAATCACTTTCTTTTTTTCTAATTTTTTATATTGCCTTATTTCTGCTATACTCACAGTTGAAGTCTATCTTTATTCATAGTTTTCTCTTTTAAAAACTTCTTTAATGTTTTTGACATGCTCATTATTTTTTAATGACTATCTAATAAAGTCCATGCATTCTTCTTTGGTCTCTTTAGATACATTATGTATACATATGTTTGCAAGCAGGCTGTTGTTCGATTGCAGCCTCTTTTGCTTAGTTTCTATATGCTTTCTTCAAGTAGTACTTCAAATATATTAATTTCTCTTTCAATTTTTTGTTTGTTTTTTTTTTTTTTTTTCTTCTGTTGTTAATCTTTGTTTTGATTCTTTCTTATTCATTTTTTATGTATTCTTGTTCCTGTTCTAATTTTTGTTTTTTTTCTTTTTCTTTATAAGTGAATAATTTGGCTTCTACTTGGCTATTATTTGTTTGCCCTACCTTTATACTTACTTGTTTCCTTGCAATCTCAATACTTGTTTGTAAGCTTTTATTAGTCTCTTTATTTTCTTTTTTCTTGTTTCTTTTTTCAGCTCTTCTTGTTTCTTCTTTTTCTCATTTGTCTGTTGTTGATCTTCTTTCTTTCTTATGCTTATTCTATCTTGATATTGTTTTACAAAATTAAGCTTCTTTCCAGGTTGTTCTCTTTCTGCTTTTTCTAATATTTCTTTTGTTATTTGCAGAAGTACTACTTCATTTGGATCTTGCTTTGTAAGTGCTGCAATAATATTATCTTCTTTACTTAATATTGCATATGTCTTGCTTACTTTATTAAAGAAGATTTTATTATGCATACTTTACATAGCCTCATATGCCTTTTTGTAAAAATTGTATTAAGGCTTCTTCTATATTCTTTTGGCAAACTTTTGTTTATATTGCATAATCATTTTCTATATGCTTCTATATTACATGTTTTATCTAAACTAAGCTAGTTTGATGTATATGTTTGTTTACTTTGCCAGTCCTATTGTAACTTTTTGTGTAACTTGAAGGATCTATGATACAGGATTATGACAGATCTCTAATTTTTTTAGAAAAAATTTTTTACTTTTTATTAAAATTCTTTATATGCTGTTTTCTACTGTTGTTCTAGTTTCTTTTCTATATTCTTCTATTAAACTATATGCAACTTTTGCTATTTTATCTTTTTTGTTAGTATCTCAAGTCTTGTTTCTAGTCTGATTGTTGAGTTTTCTTATATTTTGTTTTCTAGAAATTTTGATTAAGGGATTTACAAGGAAGAGTTATAATCATTAGTTGATATGAAATTATTATTTAATAAAAATTGAATAAATAATTAAAAAGTAAATAAATTAATAGTTTTAAAATTTTTTTAATTATTTTATAATAGTAAAATTTTTCTGATTATTTTGCAATATTGTAAAAATTTTTTAATTATTTCAAATTATTTGAAATTTTTTTAATATTTTACATGATTGCAAAATTTTTCTAATTGTTTTATATAATTATAAAAATTTTCTAATTATTTTGCATTATTATAAAATTTTCTGATTATTTTGTATTATTATAAAAATTTTCTAATTGTTTAGCATTATTGTGAAATTTTTCAATTATTTTACATTATTGTAAATTTTTTTTATTATTTACAATATTGCAAATTTTTTTTGATTATTTTACAATATTGTAAAATTTTTTTATTTCAAAAGAATTTCATATCAATTGCAATTATTTCAAAAGATTTTTGATATGCAAAATTTTTTACAATATTTTACTTATATTTTTTGCTAATATAAGACCTATTTTGGTATATTTAAACTACAGCTATATAAGGCCAACTAATTAACAGAAAACAGTTATCATAATACAAATTAATTTTAAAATTTTATTGTAAATAAAGTTCAAAAATTGGATCTGCTATTTGAAGAATGACAACTCAACTACTATATTAGGATAGTTATTTTTAAAAAAGTTTTCTTTATTAATATTACTAAGTGTTTTATTATAAGAAATTTTTACAATAATACTCATGTACTCTTTCCCATAGATCATCAAAACAAACAAAATTGACAAAAAATTTAAAACATTATTATAATTTCCTATAAATAATATAGCTTTTCTTAAAAATATTGGATTTAACATTGTTAGAACTAATATTACTAGAAACCCAAAAGCCACAAATAGCTAATATCAGTTTGGTTGCTAGTACAAAGTTGGCAACCCTAGTAAAGAGTGAACAATCTTTGTTTATTTACTATTTCTGACCTGTTTAGACTAACCAACTTGACCTGTTCTACTTAAAATACCAAAAAGGCAATAGATTCTATTTATTTAGTATATTTTCTTTTTTATTTCAATACAAAATTTACTTCTATTGAAACTAAATTATTTGGAGAACTTCAAGTCAGTTATGAAAAAAATTTTTTTGACAAAAGTAGAGCATCACACTATTTCAGAAAAATTGTAAAGCACATGTGATTAGTCAAAACAGTAAACATAAAAACAAACAAGCAGCCATATTTTAAATATAGAAGTTTACAACAATCAGCAAAAGAAAACAATAAACATTAAGTCATGTACAAAACTAAGTTATGGAATAGATAGTCAAACAACAAAAATACAAAAATAGATTCAATGTATAAAGTAATCGAATGGAGATAATCAACAAACAAAGCCTAATCTAGCAGGTGCAAGAAATGGATAACAAATTGCATAGATACTTAAACTGCAGTAAACTAAATTGCATTCTGGAAAAATTCATGACTAAAGAACCAATTAACTTAGAAATGATAGCAAAAAACTTAGCTCTTGGTGATTATCAAAAAATTATAACTAAAAATCTTCTACTATATAGTTAAATGCTTGAAGCCCTAAGATATGCATCTGAAGAAGCTAAAACAGTATCAAAGAAAACTATTAAGAAGTAGACCAGTAAAATTAAGATAGCAAGTCAAAATCTAGGCTTAGTTGATTATATGTTAAGTTTAAACAAAGAGAAAATAAACAAAGAAAAGAGCAAGATAAAGGGGATTGAAGAAAATAATAAAAATAAAGAAAATTACTCTAGTGCAATATCTAAGAAAAGATGACAAATAAAAAATACAATAATGTTAAATATAAAAGCAAACAGGAGCATAAAGCAAATAGAAATGTCTAATACAAAAAAGTATCAAGTTGTAGCATAACAAACAGAATTAACAGATAGAAACAAGAAACTACTAGTAATTGAAAATAACTATATAGAAGTATCAGACAGAAAAGAGCACAAAAAGAGTCTAGAAACCTCGCAAGAAATTATAACCCAAAGTGTCAAAGAAACAACTAAGCAAAAGAGTTAAAAATTAAACCAGTAGCAACTCAGTTAAAAGACAGCCTCTGATTACTGAAAAACAGAACCTGCAACAAGAGTTTTTCTTTTAAAGCAAAAATTCTATTCTTTAAAGTTCTAGAAAAAACTAAAGCATATCGAATTAACTATATAAAATAGGTTCTTAGAAAAAACAAACATGACCTGTGGGTCGATAGTGAAGTGGTTACACTCCCAGGTCACTAATCACAAGGTTACTGGTTCAAATCCAATAGGGGATGAAAACTGAGTTAGAACCATGATTGTTAATTAATCACAGCTAACTGCAAACTACGAAAATAGAAAGATTTTCAGTACCCAGATTCTTAAATAGTGACAGACCTGACATAAGAAGGCCACAATGATTAGAAGGCTGAGAATAATAATAGAACAAAAGAATCCCTGATTAGGAATAATCCTGGTGAAATTCTGAGATAATAGTAACACAGAAATTAGTATATAGATAGTACTATAAATATATACAAATAATGTAAAAATGTAGACGGGGTCCTGATAAAAGGTCCCGTGAATTTGAAATAAGAACTAATAAAACAGCTGCCAGCTGCAGCCCACTAGTGACCATGCAGTAGGAAATTAAAAAAAAAAAAAACAAACATATTAAGACAATTGAAGAAAAATTTCAAAATGGTAATAGCTGAGTGGTTGTTGATTTTGACTATGAATATAGCAAAAGAACATTAAGTGAGCATATTAAAGAAAAAGAAGGAGATTGGTGCAATCTTATTTCAGAAAAAGTCAAAATTTCAGAAAGAAAACTCATTGTACATTATAAAGAAAGTAAAAAAGTAATAAAACCAAAATACAAAGAAAGATATTAAGTAGCCTTAAGCTCACAAAAAGATGAATTTAACTTACATCTTAAAAAAAAAATAGAAAAATCTAGCTCTAGCAAAAAAGAAAAAGAGAAGATAGAAATTACAAGATATTTGACAATTTGGAACTTGTTAGTAAATGTTAAGTATGAAGAAATAGAGTATATATGCAGAAGCCTTGGCAATATACATATAGTAAAAGTCAAAAGATCAAAATTCAAGGCACTAGCAATAATCAAGGTTATAAGCAGTAATAATGAAAACACTCTATGGTCATTACTATTAGATAATAACAAGTTAGCTCAAGTAACCCAAGAGGAAGAAAATTATGAACAAAAAAATAGACAAAGTCTTAATACAGCCAAACTACTAGAGCTTCTCAAAGAAGCTTTAGAGGTGTTGTTTCTACAAAGTCTAAAAAGTAAAGGTGCAAAATCAGCTTATATTCCTACAAACAGAAATGGTAACCCCAGAAAATTTGCAATAATTACATTTGCAAGTCTGGAAAAATTAGAAGCAGCACAGTTCAAACCGATAAGATATAACAACTATATAGTTTTTTGAAAAGACTACAGAGTTAAAAGAAAATAAGAGAAAAAATAAGAACAAGTAACAGAAATTATGATGATGAGAGAAAAGAAAACAATACTCAAAAAAAAAAAGAAAACAATACTCAGAAAAGAGAATATGAATATGAAGAAAGAAAAAAAAAAATAAGAAATCAAAAAAAGGAAAACAAAAGTGTACAAAAAGGTGATATAGAAATATCTACAAAAATATTATTGTTAAGAATACTTAACAGACTTGATAAATTAGAAGCACAGAAGGAGAATAACAGCATGGTAGTAAGGTGAAAAGTGGCAAACCACTTCTAATAGTTGCTAAAGTTAACTTAAAGTTAACATATATAGAGATGTGCTCTGCATCACAAGTCCAAAAAGTCAAAACAAAAATAATATAAAAAAACACTCTATATCTAAAAGAAAACTCTAAAAAAGATAAAGTAGAGCTACTAAATATAGATAACAGTAAAAGAAAAAGAAAACAAATAAATAAAGACAATTTTTAGCAAGAGATTAGAAATACATAACATAAAATTTATATAGGAAAAATTTATGAAAATGAAAAGATAGAGCTTAACTAGCAATATATAATATTAACAGCCTTAAAGCAAATAATTAAAAAATAGAAGCACTATATAAATAAATGATAGATAATAAACTTGATATTATAGGACTCTTAGAAACAAATATCTTAACTAAAGAAGAATTTTTCTTAACAAGAAATTTAGAAAGATATAAAAGTTTTTGAACAAATGCATGTTTAGACAAAAAGAAAGATTTAGATATAGGTTTGCTAATTAGCAATCAGTAGGAAAAACATTTGTGACAAATAGACAGAATAAGTAAGTATATAATCTCAGCCAGTTTTATGTTTAAACAGCTAAAAATTATAGTTATAATGACTTACTTGCAACCAAATAACAAAGAAAAATGAAGACAAATTCAAAAAACAGTTATAGACAAATATATTAAGAGACTTGAAAGAATGCAAATAGTAATTATAGATGATTTTAACAGTATAGTAGATGTTAACTTAAATAGACTATTAAAATTAAGGAAAAATCAACCAAAACAAAACTCATTGTTAGGTTGGCTCAGAAGGCAAAAATTTAGAGATGCATTTAGATTAATTAATTCAGAATCAAAAGAAGTTTCATGATTAAGTTAAGGTTCATGTTCAAGAATTGATTATATTTGGGTTACAAAAGAACTGGCAAATGGTCTTTATAAAGCAGAAATTCAGCTAATGGATATATATACAAATAGTGATCATAATGCAATAGTAGCAAAAATGGAATTGGATCACTTGATTACATCATATAGTGCAGCAAAAATTAAAGAAAAAACATCAAAAAAACAGTAATTATATATGACAAAGCAACTAATGAAGACTGGAATAACTATAAGCAAAACCTTGATAAGCAACTAGAAAAAAAATTTTCATCCAAGATTTGGAGAGGTTTTTCTAATTAAAGAAAGACATTAGAAATAAGAAAAACATAAATAAATAGTGAGATGCAATCAGCAATAATATCATCACAATAGTATACAAATACTTTTCAAAAAAGAAAATATCAAATACAGCAATTAACAGAAAAAAAAAATGAAAGAAGTGCAATTGGGAAAAACACTTATCCAGTTAGAAAGATAGATAAATATTGGAAGAAAAAACATCAAACTAGGCTACTTAAAAGACTACATAGAAGACCTAAATAAAGAAATTATCTTTATCAATCAACAGCACAGAACCTATATAGATCTGGCATAGGAAGTTTGGTTTTGTGAACTTATTGAGGATTTAAAAGGTTAGTAGAAGATACTTCAGGCAAGAAGAGCCAGTGAATTAGACAATCAAAGAAGAAAAAAATTTGAAAAAAAACATAGAAAAAAAATGCCAAATGATTGATGAAAAGCAAGTTAAAATATTAATAAGTCTATTAGATAAATCATCAAAAAAAATTAAAATAAATAGACTAATAGAAGAGGTAAAAGGACAAAGAAAATTATTTATAGAATCAACAGAAGTTTTAGAAAAGACAAAAAAACACTACTAAATCAGTTTAGAGCAAGACATTTTAACTAAGAAATTTTTGAAAAATAATGATCAGAAGTATATAAACCCAAAAGAACAATAAAGAAAGAATGGTACCAAGATCTGAAACAAAATATTACAGAAAAAGAATGGAGTGAAATGTTAATGAGTCTTAAAAAAAAAACAGCACCAGTAATTTTAGACATTACATATATTCTAATTCAAGTAGCAAGACCTAAGTCCCAAGCAATCTTTAGAAATTTCACAGAAATTTGTATTAAAACAGGCAAAATCTCAGATAACTAGAAGATTTTACAGATATATTCAATTTTTAAAGAAACAAATTGGCATTACAATTTAGATAATATCAGACCAATAGCACTTTTAGAGACCTTTTAGAAGTGCAAAGATCTTTTGTGAAAGAAATATACTTAAAGAGCCAAACTTTACAAGACTGCCAGAAAACTTAACTAAGAAGCCAGTGCATATTATAAATGCAATAATAAAAGATGCTAAAAAGAACAACAATGAACTATGGTTAGTCCTGCAAGATATAAAAAAGGCTTTTAATTCAGTATCACTAATTGCTTTAAAAAAAGCAATAAAAAGAATTAAGTTGCTAGGAAAAACAATCTCAATGATATTAAATTTATTTCAAGGCAGACAATCTAAAATAATTACACATTAAGGGCACACAGAGGCATTTGTAATAAATGATGAAATTGAACAATGAGAAGTACTCTTACCAATAATATGGAGAGTATTCTATGATCTACTACTAGAAAGAATACAGAATAATGTAGGTTTAGGTTATACAACACTAGTAGCAATTCCAAATAACAACAAGCTAAACTATGCAATAGAGATGAAATTACATCAAGCAGTAGTAGTATTTGCAGATAATACAATATAGATAGCAAATAATAAAGAGTAAATAGAGTGTATATTACAATTACCAAAGATTTCTTTAAACTCAATGACATTCAGATAAATGAAAAGAAATCAAAACTTATTATAATAAATCCAAGTAAACTGAAAAAAAATAGAAAGGTTAGATTGAACAACAAATGAATTTTTGAAGAAGAAAAAACCAAAATAACAAAATTCTTAAAAATTTGGCTGAATAATAAACTTAATGAAGGCCAAGTAAAAACAAGAGCTAAAGAATTGGTGCATTTTACAGCAAGGCTGCTCAATACCAAAAAGATAACAGGTGCTCAGATATCATATATAAACAATATGTGTATAGTGCCAAAGTTGGTATATATGCTTCAAGTATCAAAGCTTTTAAAAAGAGCAATTGATACTATACAAGGGCCTATAATAGTAGTAGCTAAACACAAGTTAGGAATTGCAAGAACAATAAGCAATAGTGTAATTATTCATAGAAATCTGGGCAACTGCAATGCATTATAGGATCAGCTGCTAACTAAGCAAATTACAAGTTTGCATGCATGAATTAATTCAGCAGGTCCTGAAGAAAAACTAACAAGAATTAGAATTAATCAAGAGTTGCTATTATTAGGTGCAACAGAAACAAACTGACAGAAAAACTCAGTAAAAGTATGCAATAACTTATGGAAAAACAATTTAGCATGTCAGCTAATGCTCAAAGCTAAAGAGTTATAAATAACATTTGATTTTAATAATATAGATATAAAAAAAACAGAAGAAAAATTGAAAATTGCAGATGTGTTAGAGGACAAGTTTACATTACAAGTAGCTTTAGTAGTAAGAAAGCTCAATATATTCTCAGTAAATTAACTTATTAATAAAGAAGGCAATAGAATGATTTCATAGCAGCAGCTTAAACTATTGAGGAAAAAATCGAGCAAAGAAAAACCAGCAAGATGGTTTAAAAGAATCAAAGAAATCATGCTAGAAGACAAAAATAGTAGACAACTCAAACCAGAATTTGTATTATCAGAAGGGAATAAGGAGTTATCATTACAGACAACCTTAGACAGATGCTCAAATGATAACAGAAAAAAAGAATGAATTGTACTAAAGGTTCCATGAATAGGAAAAGAAGAAAACCTAGTAATTAGAAAAATAGTTGCAAACACACCCAAAAAGGTGCTTACAGAACATTAGAAAACAAAACCACAAGAAAACAAAACAGGTAAGGTTTTGGAAAAATGTAATGGTTGCATTTTAGATCAAATTGAAAAATAGAAAAGTTGTAAAAGATGGAATAGTAGAGAAGACATTCAAGGCTTTTTATCAAGATTAATCAGTAAAAAAGAAGTGTTCAAACTTGAAGTAGAGCAAGAAATGATAAGAAGATTAGAACACAATAAGTTAATCAAACTAAGCAAACAGGAAAGCCTAGTCAAAGAGATAGTATGTGAAGATTTAGATATAGAGCTCATCAAAAAACAATGACTTAGTCAAGTATTTAAAGAAGGGCTAGTTCATAAAAACCAAAGAAACAAATTAGAAAACAATAAAGAGCTGATCTTCTATACAGACAGATTACTCAAGAAATCAGTAACAAAAAACTTAATAGGAAGTAACCACATGGAAGTAAAATGAGTGCAAATAGATAGTAAGGAGGAAAAAGTAATTGATGAAGATACAATCAGTGCATGAAATTGGCCTTTATCAACAAAATCAAAGTTGCTTACAATTTGGTATGTGTTGCTAATAACACCAAGAAAGAAAAAATCAAAATTTACACTAACAGTGCAGCAGCAATAGCAGGTCTTAACAAAGGTAAAAAGCTAAAGTCAAGTAGACATTGGATTAAAGAAAAGAATTATAATCTCAAAAGAAGTATTCTAGAATTACTTAGTTTAAAAGAATTAGATTTATATTTTGTTAAAGTAAAAGAACATAGTTGTAACAAATAGAATGATAAAGCAGATAAATTAGCAAAAGAGGGTAGCAAAATAAATAATTCTGATAGAATAATAAAGGCACTACCTTCAAATTCAAATGTTTCACTCTGCTGGAAGAATTTAGTAATCAAAAGCTCAACAAGAAAATTTATCAAAAATGTACTAGAACTTAAAGTCAGAGCAAAATAGAGATTCACATTATCAATTCAAAAAACAGAACCAACCTTAAAAAAAGAAGAACACAACTGATCAACATTATGGCAAAGTATTAAGAATCAAAATAGAACAAAATATACAAGTATAAAGAGAAATAGAAAATTAGCAATATTAATTAAATGTATAAATAAAAAATTATTTGTATTCAAGACCTTGGCACAAAGATAACCAGATCTATACAAAAACACAATTTGTATACTTTGTAATAAAGACCACAAAGAGGATCAAGACCATCTAGCAACATGCAGCAAGTATGAAAAAGGGTGGGATGATATAGAAAACACATTAATCGATCTTGCATGGACAGTACTTGCAAAAGAAACCCAAAGAAAGACAAGTAAAAAAGAACTTAAAAAGCTTTTATAGGGAACTATAAAAGAAGAAAGATCAGCAAGCAGATCCAAAATTATCAAAGGTTTAATGCAAGAAAAAGCCAAAAAGTCAGTACAAGATGTTATACAATCTTTAAAAGAAACCAAAAACTTTATAACAGTATTTACAAATGCAGCATAGAATAGGTTTTTTGAAAATATATAAAAAAAATGATGTAATACTGTTGTTAACTAGGAAAAATTAGTTATTTTTTTTTTTTTTAGTATTAAGGTAACCTTTTTGGTCTAAGCTTTTTATTAATACTTATAGCGGGTACATATTTTATATAGACGTATCTATAATAAACTATTAGATGAGTGTATAACTGGCTACATATATAACTTTTCTATATTACCTATTTAAGAAGTCTGCCTAAGGGTTCCTTACCAGTTGTTATATCTAACATTTCTGCTTAGGTGTTCTATTTAAACTCTTTGATCTAACTCTAGTATTAATTTCACCAGGTCACAGACCTAGATCTATTCGCATTTAACCATAGGACTATAATCCTTAGACTATTTTTATCCTCAAGATAAACTTACCAAAGCGAGCCATATTTCTTTTTACTGCTAACCTGGTTTGACATTATGGTTGAAACCAACACTTGCAGTTAGGATTATCCTTTAAACTGCTATTACCCTTGTAAAGTTTATCCAAATCCTGGTACTCATCTTTCCAACTTCTTCTCCATTATCCTCTACTAGTCGCAACTCAGAACTAACCAATTTATCAGACTCCTAATCCAGATGGCCCAGTATAATATACTTATATATCCTTTTCCTCTAGTGATTCTGGCAGCCTGGTTGGTTATATGCTCCTCTACACATCTTTGTCATCTGGTTTATCTGACAGTTCCTATGAAGGTGTTTCATAGGCTTCCATCGGTCCAATGGCACCATCAAAAGTTTGTGCTACCTCTTTACTCAGGATTTCTAAGTGAGTTTCTGTCTCTTCAGTTTCTTAGCCTTTTATGCCTGATGGTCTTATCGTAGATTTGCCCAAAGTCTTATACGACACTGGTTTTATATTTCTCTATGTATATGTAATATGTAATATTACACTTCGCATAGATGCCCTGAGCTCCCAATGTTAGGTGGGACTCGACTTGGTGTATCTAAGATTACAGATGCCCAAACCCAACCAATCAGCAAGAGACAGTTACCATCATA
This sequence comes from Cetraspora pellucida, assembly GCA_910591915.1. Classification (NCBI taxonomy): domain Eukaryota; kingdom Fungi; phylum Glomeromycota; class Glomeromycetes; order Diversisporales; family Gigasporaceae; genus Cetraspora; species Cetraspora pellucida. The sequence goes on from CAJVQA010001581.1 coordinate 15,981, forward strand.
CAGATATAATTTTCAAAATTCATCGTCTGTGAAAATTAAACCTTAGACCTGCCACTTGAGGGTTGACAATTTATCTACTTCACTAGGTTGCCACACCCCTACTAGGAAAAATTAGTAAGAATTAAAACTACAATTAAAAAGAAGAAAAATAACAAAAAACAAAACTTCTCAAGCAAGGAAACACAAAAAGAAGAAAAGGCTATAAATATAGACAAACAAAATCAAGTTATGAAAGAAAAGAAAAAAAAGAATATGGTTCAAGTTTAAAAAACATAGCTTGATTCAGTTTTTAGTTTTGTAAATAGAAATGTAAGACTCTTTTTTCAGGGTCTTACTGGCTAGCTTGATATAGCCCCAGACCAGGAATAATTTCCTGGCCTGTGCAGCAAACTGCTCCTAGGTACTCACAGAAGTAGCCAAGGGATATCAAACCAAAATTTAAGCCAATTTTGTATAACATATATATAATAATCTTAATAAAAGTAATCAGCAAGGCTGCCTAAGATTAAAAAAAAAAAAAATTATAAGAAATTTTTAGATCTTCTTTTATTAATGCAGAGTTTTCTATTAATTTTTTTTTTAAAGTTGACTAAAGAAGTTTCTTTTGTTTGATATTTGTTTATGTTTAGATCTTCTATAAAAACTTCTTGTTTTTGTGTTTTAAAACTTTTCTTTTCTTTTTGAAAAAAATAGTTTTGCTTTTTTTTTTGTTTGCAATAAACTCTTTAAATTGTAAAGTTTAACTGCTTGTATATATTAAGTTATTTTTTTTTGATATGCTTTTTTTTATTACAAAAAATAAAAAATAAAGTTTTGAAGCTAGCACTATTTTGTAATAATTTTGTTGTCTATAAGAATATAAAATTATAAAATTCTTTCTTCTAGCTCTGAGTTATTAGTGATTTTAAATATAATAATTTAATTTTTTTTTTTTTAATATTAAAGTGAGTAATTGTAATCCAGAAGTTTATTGATAATTAGTCGACATATAACTATTATGTACAACAGCTACAAAGGCAATTATGAAAAGAGTGTACAACTAGCCACTCAAATAACTTTAGTTATTATTTATTTTAAGTAGTCTGCCTGAAGGTTCTACACTAGTTGCTATACCTAGAACCCACCTGTAAGTTTTTTATTTAAATACTCTAGTTCTTGTATTCATCCCTACTCTATTAACTGCAGAATTTTTGCAAATATACTATAGTCACTAATTATGTTTAACTTTATATTAAGCTCATTAGAGCCTTTTGTATTTCATACTTACAGCTGACCTAGTACCACTCTGGCCTAGACTATTATTTGTAGTCAGAGCTAATTATTAAACTACTATATCCTTGTAAAGTTCACAAGGACCCTGATACCTTCCTTTTTTAACTTCCACCTTTTACTTCTGAATCTACAAGATCTATAAGACTTCACAAACTACTAATTCAGATGGTTTGTCTGATAAACCTGGCAGCCTGGTTAGTATATGCTTCTCTATACATGTTGTTGTCTGATCTATCTGAGGTCTTAGTAATCCTTTTTTGGGGTCTTTCGATGGTTTGGTAGTACTATTGAAAGTCTATACTATCTCTTTACTTGGGATTTTTAAGTAGGTTTCTGACTCTTCAGTTTCTTTGCTTTTTGTGCCTGGTGGTCTTATTGTGGATTTGCACTGAAGTCTTATGCAATACCAGTTATTGACATTCTTCTATGTAGGTGTAATGTTATACTTTGCATAAATGCTTTAAGCTTCTATTTGAGATAGTGCAACAAAGGTTACAGATATACTAATCCAACTGATCGACAGAGACAGTTACTATAACACAGACCTTATTTTTTAAAATTTATCATCCATGAGATTTGAACTTTAGACCTGCCACTTGGAGGTTAACAACTTGACCACTTTACTAGATCGTTACATTTCAATATAATAATTTATTAATCTGTTAAATATAATATACTTTTTATTAAAAATAATTTAATTAAAATAATTTTATTTATATTGTTAAAGGTTTTTTAATTTCTTTTAAGATATAGTTTTTGTTATCAAAAAAGATATTCTTAATTTTAATTTAAAAAAGAATATTTTTACTTTAGTAGAGATGTATCTATAATATGTTTTATTAAAAATTTTTATTCTTTTAAAGCATAATCTTTTAGTTTTTTCTTGTTTAAAAATACTAATTCTAAGTAAGTATATATATCTTTATTAATATATAACTTAGCTGCTATTATGTTACACTCTGTAGTTTCATAAAGCAAGACTATTATCTTATTTAATAAGTCTGTTAGATATTGAATATCCAAGATAAGAGCATAATTATTTCTTGATTTTATATTATTTCTTAGAAAAAAAGCAAAAAATATTGATTGTTCTTTTTTGCTTTGATAAATAGACTTGTCTAGTCCTGTTTAAGATTTCTTTGCTTTTTTTATTTTAGCTAAACTAGAGTTAGTTAATAGTACCTCATATAGAATTTATATGTTGTTATTGTTAATACTAAGTTTTTTTTGTTGTTTTTACTTTATTATACATCTAATAATTAGATACATCTGGTTCTTTATTTTGGTTTTCTCTTCTTTTAGAGAAACCTTTCTTATTTTCTAATGACTTATTTGTTTTAACTAAGTATATTGTTGTTATTAATGTTCTGTTATACAAAAACTGCAGAAGCTATAAAGTTACTATTTGTTATTATAATATTTTTTTAAAGAATCTTTTTTGTTATATGCAATAAGTTTTTTTATATTAAAATATTTAGTAAGCTTAATTTTTTTGTATTTGCAGACTTCAATAATAAAAGTTATATATTTCTTAGAAGCAAAAAAAGCACTTTTGTATATTGTTTTTAAAGTTAAAAAAACTCTTAAATAGATTAATTTTGTCTTTTTTAAACTACTTTTTATTCTAAATGCAAGTAATCAGAAAAGAGAAAGTATTAATTTTTTTATATTTGAATTTTGTAATATCATATTTATAATTTTATCTAAACTATTTATATTACTTTTCTTTTTTGCTAATTTATTTATTCTATTATTCTATTTATTGTTACTATGTCTTTTTATTTTAACTAAATTTAATTCTATCTCTTTAATTTAAATAGCTCTATTATACTTCTTTTTAAATTATAATTTTTTTTTTTTAAACATTAAAGTAAGTACTTGTAACTCAAAATTTTATTAATAGTATATTTGGTTAATAGTTGCATTACAACTATAGAGGGCAATCATAGAAAAAGTGTACAACTAGTTACTCATACAATTTTAGTTATTGTCTAATTTAAGTAGTTTACTCAAAGATTTTATACTAGCCGCTATATTTGAAACCTGTTTGTAAATTTCCTATTTAAGCACTCTAGTTTCCATATCAACTTACTTACTTTTGTCTACCAATAACTCTGGCTAATGCCAGTGAAAATATGCTATGATCACTAAGTCTTTAAAGCAGTTCACTTATATAGAGAATCTTTAATCTTGTACTATATCTTTTAGAATCTTTTATATCTTATTTTTACAGCTAACTTAATATCACTATAGCCAAAACTAATATTTGCAGTTAGAGCATACTATTAAACCACTAGGCTTTTATAGAGTTTACTTCAATTCTGGTACTAACTTTACAACATATCTCTACTACTTTGATATTCAATTCAAGTTCTACCAAGCTTTCAAACTAAATAGCCTAGAAAGGTAGATTGTAAACATATTTTTAGTTTATATGTTTTTTGGCATATAACTTTTTTCTCAAAAATTTAAAAATTCTAATGATCTAATTGGTTTTATTTAGCTTCTTCCCAAAGGCTGGCTTTTTGCTTAGCTTTATAAGTTCTAGCTTTGTTTTATAGATCTAGACTTTACAGTAGCATTATCGAAAGTTTGGACTATTTTTCTACTCAGATCTTCTAAATAAGCTTTTATTTTTTTGGTTTTTGTAATTTATATAGCCATGAGAACTTATCATGGGTTTATACTACCCAATACCAGTTTGTGTTTCTTTGTACAAGATACAACTATTATATGATATGACCTTTCAGTCAAACTGATATTATACAAGTAACAGATATTCGATTTTAACCAATAGTAAAAGACAGTTAACTGTAATACAGAGAATTTTAAAATTTTACTAACATTGAAATTTGAACTTTAGATCTGCTATTTAAAAGTTGACAACCTGACTACTTTACTAGGTCACTATACTTTAGTTCTTTTTTTTAATCTATTGTTTATTTGTCTTTAGTTTTTTTTTGTTAAAACCTAATATTGCTGCTATATTATTTGTATAAATTTTAATTTTTCTTTTTTTTAATGTAATTAAAAATAAAAGCCAAATAGCTAGTAACTTTAATTTTGTTGATAAAAGCTAATTTTAAACAAAATGTTATCTTTGTCTATTACTTTTTTTCTTTTCTGTATTTATTTATATTCAAATTGCACTTATATAATTATTATATATATTAATTCTTGTTGTGAACTTTTTAAAAAAACTATTTATATAGAAGATAAACTTCTTGTTTAATTTTAGTAGCTTTTTTTAGTTCTTAAAAATAAGTAATTTTTTTATATTTTTAGTTAGTTGCTGCTTTTTTTATCTATTCTATGTCTAGATTATTTTATATTTCATTTTTGATCAAAATTTCTTACTTGCTTGATTTACTAATATATTTTTTATACAAGCTACTTATTATCTCTTAGTTTAATCTAAATAATAATTCTTCTTTTTTGATGAATTTTGACAAGAAAACCTAAAATTTTTTTTTGTTACTTTATTTTTGTAGCTTTTTTGTTCTTCTATATGATCAAGACTACATCTTTTATATTTTATAAAAGCTTGGCTTATTTTGTTTTCTTTTTGTTTTATTTCTAATATTCTGTAAGTACTTTCTTAAAAGTATTCATAACTATCTTTTTATTGTTAATTTATTAGTTTCTTTTTCTTTTAATAACTTCAATATTATTCTTTTTTTTTTTGTTATCTTTTAAGTAACTATCAAGAAGTGTTTGTAGTGCTTTCTTATTTTTATTTAATAAAGCATATTTTGTCTTTAACTGTTTACTACTTTTATTTTCTAATATAGGTTTTCAATTTTTTTAAACTATCTGGCTGGTTTACTTTTGCTTAATTCTTTTCTTAATAGTTTAAATTATTACTATGAGATTATTTGTTATTTGCTTTATTTATAAATTGGTTTATCAAAATAATATTAAGTCTTCTTAGTATTAAGATTATTTGAAATATAAGTTTGTTTTCTAATATCTTTATGATCTTTATTATTTTTTTATTTTTTGTTGTATTTACATTTTTAAAATAATATAACATTTGCAAGTTTTTTGCTCTTAACATTGCTTGGCATGCCAAATTGCATTTTTATAAACTATTATACACTTTTAATACAATTTTATGCATATTTTTTTTAGTTGCACCTATGAGTAACAGGCCTTGATTTACTCTAATTCTTGTTAATATCTTTTTAAATTTTGTTAAGTTAAATCTTATATATAAATCTGTAATCTGTTTTGTTACAAATTAATTCTATAGTATATTACAGTTACTTAAATTTTTATGCATAATTACATTATTATTTACTATTTTTGTAATCTTTAGCTTGTGTTTAGCTAAATCTATTATAGAGCTTTGTATAAAAACTATTGTTTTTTTAAACAGTTTTGCAGTTTGAAATATATAAACTACTTTTAGCATTATATACATATTGTTTATATATGATACTTGTGCTTTAGTTATTTTTTAATATTTAGAAGCCTTGTTATTGAATGTACTAATTCTTTAGCTCTTGTCTTGATTTGATTTTTGTTAAGCTTGCTATTAAGCCAAATTCTTAAAAATTTTGTTATTTTAGTTTTCTTTTCTTCTTGTATCTATTTATTACTAAGTTTGATCTTTCTGTTTTCTTTAAACTCTCTTTGATTTATAATATTTATAATAATTAGTTTGAACTTCTTTTTATTTATTTGAATATTATTAAATTTGAAAAGGTTTTTTGCAATTAGTAATGTTTGCTTTATTTGTTTTTTACTATTTGTTATTCATATTGTATAATCTATAAAGGCCACTACTGTTTGTCTTTATCTTGTTTTTGTTAAATAATTTAAGCTATTATTGTATAAAAGTACAACTTCTGCTATATAGTTAAGCTTTAAATTTTTTTAAATTCTTTCTAGCAATAAATTATAAAATATTTTTTATATTAATAGTGAGCATTATTTATTTCAAATGCTTCAATATATTTTTAAAATACAATTATTCTAAATATTTATTTTGAAAAAAGTTTGAAATTATTTTGATTATTATTTTTAAAAGTTTGAATCTTTTTATAACTATCTTTAAGGTTATTAGTAATATCAAATTTTCATGTTTTAAAGAACTAATTAAAGCTTTTTACTGTTTTTTTTTGTATATTTTATTAATATGTTTATAATATGAACAGGTTCTTTTGTTAAATTTTTTAGAAATTCTGCAAAGTTTAAACCTTTAAGAATATTTTTTTAACAAAATATTTTAGTTAATATTTTGGTTAAAATTTTTGTTATGCATTTACAAATATTTTTAGTAAGACTATTGGTTTAATATTATTAAAATTATAATGCTATTTATCTTTTATTAATATTGAATAAAAGAAGATGTGATCCTAGTATAGTAATTAAGTTGTAATTCTCTAAGTGCCAGATCTAAAATTCAAATTCTATTTACAACAAAATTTGAAAATTATATCTGCATTATAATAATTGCCTTCAATTAATTAGTTGGCCTTATGCAACTGTAATTTAAGTACATCAAGTTGGGTTTTACCTAATATTAAAAGCTTAAAGCATTTATATGAAATATAATATTATACATATATAGAAGAATGTTAATAACTAAAATTGCATAAAACTTTAGTATAAATTCATAATAAGACTATTAAATATAAAAGACTAAAAAACTGAGATAACAGAAACCTACTTAAAATTTTTTTTTTTTTTTAAATATTAAGATAAGTACTTATGACCTAGAATTTTATTGATAGTACATTCAGCTAATGGTTGCATTACAACTACAGGGGGCAATTATGAAAAGAGTGTACAACTAGCCACTTATACAACTTTAGTTATTGTCTAATTTAAGTAGTCTGCCTGAAGGTTCTACACTAGCTGCCATACCTGAAACCTGCTTGTAAGTTCTCTATTTAACTACTTTGTTCCTGTATCCACCCACCTACCTATACCTACCAAGATGCTCTAGTTGATATTGGTGTAAATATGCCATGATCACTAAGTCTTTAAAGCAGTTCACTTATATGAGGAACCTTTGACCTTGTACTAAACCTTCCAGAATCTTCTGTATTCCATTTTTACAACTGATTTGGTATTGCTATGACTAAGACCAATACTGATGGTCAGGGTGTACCATTTAACTACTATGCTCTTGTAGAGTTCATTCCAACTCTGATACTAACTTCACAATATATCCCTACTATTTTGGTATTCAATTCAAGTTCCACCAAGCTCTCAAACTAGATAGCCCAGAAAGGCAGATCATAATCATACACCTCTGGTTTACATATTTGCCAGTATATAACCTTTTCTTTCAGAACTTGGAAATTCTGATGGCCTGGTTGGTTCCATTTGGCCCCTTCTAAAGGCCAGCTCTTTGCCCAGTTTCACAAATTCTAGCTCCATTTTATAGGTCTAGTCTTTATAGTATCATTGTCAAAAGTTTAGATTACCTCTCTATTCAGATCTTTCAAGTAGGCTTCTGTTTTCCTACTTGGTTCCTATGATTTACATGGCCTAAGAACTTATCTTGAGTTCACACCACTCAGTACCAGTTTGTGTTCCTTCATACAACATTGCATGAATGTCTAGACCTTCCAGTCATGCTGATATGCCATGGGTTACAGGTGTCTTATCTCAACCAATCACAGAAGACAGTTAACTGTAACACAAAAAGAATTGCAAATTTTCACCATCACTGGGATTTGAACTCTAGACCTGTCACTTGGGGCTTAAAAATTTCTGAGTAAAAGATAGTATAGACTTTTAATAATATTATTAGATTGATTAAAGCCCATAAATCATCTTTATAGGAACAGATTAAATAAACTAAATGCCAAATATATTATATATAGAGAAGCATAAACCAAATAGGCTGTTAGTGAAAAAAGATACAAAAGTATATTATATTAGGTTATCTGAATTGGTAGTCTGGCTAAAGTCTGCTAGTTCTAAGCTATAATTAATAGAAAATTGATAAAGATAAGTATTGAAGTTTTAGTGAACTTTATAAAAGTAAAAATAGTATAATATAGTATTAAACAAATAACTTCTATAATTGCAAGTGTTAGATAACTAGCATGTTTTATAAACTATATCAGTTGTATGTAAAATATGACAAGCTCTAGTAGGTCTTCTGTCAAGAATAAAGAAGTTCTAAAAGTACTAATAAGCATTAGAAACTTGGATGAATGATGCTTTGAGATGTTCTTGTAATACAAAAGAACTATATATATAAAACCTGTATAGTAATATATAAGTAACCTATTTAAATTAGATACTAAAACTGCATATATGGCTAGTTGTAATCTTCAATATAAGAGAGTCTTTGAAAGCATCTGCATCCTATAAACTTAAATAAAAAAAATGCAGTTTAAAAATAGAGACTTTAATTTAAAAAAAAATATTAAATAAATCTATAATATTTTTTAGTTTTTTGATATTTTATCTGTTTTGATACTAATTTCAGCAAATGTTCTAAAAATTTCTTGAGTTTTAATTTCTGCTTTTTGAATTAATATATATATAATGCCAAAGATTTCTAATACTATTTTTTTTTAGCTATTAAAAAATTTTATCTTATTTTTTTTTTGCTATAGCTTGGTTTAAATTTTAATATTATTTCTCTTTAATAGATTCTTTAAATTTATAAATCTTTTTTTTTTTTTTTTTTTTGGAGTTAAGGTGAGGTCATGCCTCAAGTCTGTTTATTCGAACATATTGTTACAGTTT
>CAJVQA010001582.1:0-24964 GCA_910591915.1 Cetraspora pellucida
AACACTAAACCTAGAAGAGGTCTGACAGCCTACTCTAGTAGAGTTTTGGGCTAAGGATAAATTAGTCCTAGCTATAGGTCCATGTAATAATTTTTGTAACTCATTTTTATTAATGTAATACCAAATTGTTTAATAAAGACCGAGGCCAGGCCTCACTCTTAAAAAAAAAAAAAAAAAAAAAAAAAAATTAATAATTAGTAATAATATATAAAAAATTTTGTTAAATTTTCTTAAATTTTAATTTAGTTTACTTGATAACTAGCAATTCAAATTAGATTAAATTTTTATTGTAAATAGTATTTATATTCAAATATATTATATTTAAGTTTTAGCCAATTCAGATTAAAAATTCTTAAAAAATTGTTTGTAAATAATAGTTAATTTTTTTAAAAAATTAATTAATATTTACAAGCAATTTTTTAAGAACTATTAATTTAAATTAGCTAAGACTTAAATATAATATAGTTGAATATATATACTATTTATAATAAATTTTAAGCTAATTTAGATTACTAATTATTGAGAAAACTAAATTTAAAAATTAATTAGTTTTTTTTTAATATTAAGATAAGTACATGCAAATTGGAAGTTTATTAATAGTTTTAGCCTATAGCTGTTATGTACAACAACTATAGAAATAATCATGAAAAGAGTATACAACTAGCTATTTGTACAACTTCAGTTACTATATAATTTAAATAGTCTATTTGAAGGTTTTATACTAGCTGCCATATTTAAAACTTGCTTATTGATTTTTTATTTAAATATTCTAGTTCTATTATCAATCTTTATTCTACTAATTGCATTTTAGTGCAAATATGCTATAGTTACTAAGTTATATTTAACTTTGTACTAAACTTACTAGAGCTTACTGTATTTTATATTTATAGTTAAGCTAGTTCACTTTGGTCTAAACTAGCACTTGCAAACAAAATTAAATATTAAACTTTTATACTCTTTATAAAGTTCTTTCAAATTCTAGTATTTATCTTTTTAATATCTTTTTATTATCCTTTACTAACTATTACTCAAAATTAACAGGATTCTCCAAACTATTAATTTAGATAGTCTGATGCAGTATACTTATATATATATTTTTTTTTTAGTGATTTTAGTAGCCTGATTGGTCATATGCTTCTTTATACATCTTATTATTTAGTTTATTTATTTATTGCTTTAAAGCTGTTTTATAAACTTCTATTTATCTAACAGTACTATTAAAAGTTTATGTTATCTCTTTACTTCGAATTTTTAAATAGATTTTTAATTTTTTAGTTTTTTAATCTTTTATATCTGATGGTCTTATTATAGGTTTGCACTAAAGTCTTATGCAATACTAGTTTTCATATTTTTCTATATATATTTAATATTATGCTTCTTATAGATGCTCTGAGCTTTTAATGTTAGATAGAACCTAATTTGGTATATCTAAAATTACAAATATCTAAATCCAACTGATTAATAACAGAAAGTTATTATAACATGAATATAATTTCTAAAATTTGTTATTTATAAGATTTAAATTTTAAATCTGCCATTTGAAAGTTGACAACTGTCTACTTCATTAAGTTACTACATTACATCCTTTAATTATTTTTAATTAATATATATCTATTAAATATTATATATTAATATAACTCTGTTTAAAAATTTTGCTAATGTAATCTTGCATGTTTTTATCTTTATTTCTTTTTTTTAGTATTAATATAAGGCCTTGCTTATATTTTTATTAATAATTTAAAATAGTTACATATATATATGTTATGACTGAAGCCAATACTTACAGTTAGAGTTAACTATTAAACTGCTAACTATACAGCTATTACTATTTGTACAAAACAAATAAATTGAAAATTACATATAAGAATAAGAGCTCAGACTAATTTATCTGTGACCTAAACCTACTAAAATAGTTAAAGCTCACCTAGATTTGAATGTTTAATATATAATTTAATGATATGCTATATTTGATTCATAGAATAGACCAAATGTTAATTTTGCAAATTGCTTGACCAATAGGAGGGCATATGTTAAAGTAAATATATAGTTGATTTGGAAGTCCACAGAGGCATAAGTAAGTATAGTTTTTATAAATATGTATATGCCTAGTTGCTAAATTAGATGATATTAAAAGTTTGTAAATTGGTTAAGATTAAGGTCTATTTTGTTGTTTTTTCCAGTTAGAAAAATAAATACAATATGTTTTTTATAATTGTTCATATGTTTATTCATTAATATTAAAAAAAAAATCAATAATAACTTGGGAGGCAGTTTTATATAATATGTCAGAGTTTTGAATTGTTGATATTAGTAATTTTGGAATAAGTTCTTTGAAAATAAGATTAGGATAAAATATATTAGATAAGATGTATAGGGGATTGAGAGCTGTATAATGAAGGATTTTATAAATTAGATCATTTTTTTGATAAGTATCAAGATCAGATAATTTGCTAAAGATAATTTGATTAGTAGATGTTGGAATAATTTGGTTTAGCAAAAGTGCATTAGCACAAGTATGCTAATAAGAATGAGAGTTAGCTAGGTTACAGTAAAAGCAATTAGTATCCTGATATTGGTTTGGGTAAATAATATAAAATAGTTGGTATGTTGATAACTTATTAAGAAAAATTTTAATTTTAAAAAATTTTAGTTGATTAAGTCTAAAATTAGTAATATTGTGTGAGAGTTTTTGATTATAATTAAAATAAAGCCAAATGGATTTCTAGTTAATATCCTGTTTGAAGTATGACTACTTACTATTATGTTTTTGTGATGTCTATATAGCTAATATGTAGGCTTTATATATTTGCTTAATAAAATATCTTGTAGAAAGTTTTATGTAATGTTGCTTCCATTGAAAAATATAATAAGAATTATAAAAGTTTGTATAATTAAATAAAGAAAGTAGTGATGATAGATATTATTTGGCAAGAGAATCTGCTTGTTCATTAAAATCATTATCTAAATGGGCTTGCACTTTGTGAAAGATAATTTGTAATTTGTATGATTTAATAATATTAAAAAGAAGGTGCCAAATAGGCCATGAGTTGAATTTGAATAGCTTATTGGAATAATTTAAGTAAACTTGAAGGTTGTTAAATTTAGAAATTACTGATTAAGAATCAGTAAAAATATTGACTACTGAATTGTGTGGAGCTGTTAAGATTGCAATAATAATTAAGAAAAGCTTAGCTTTATATGATAAGAGCCAAAATTATATTTTAGCAAAAAAAGAGTTAATAGTTTGATTATTATTATCAACTTGGATCCAATCAATACCTATTATATATTGATCAGTACCAAAGTCGATTACTGAGCTATTAGTATAAAAGAATAATTGTTGGTAAGAGTAATTAAGTTGAAAGATAAATATAAGTTTGTTGGTATTTTCATTTGAAATAAAGATTTCAAAAGTGATTAAATTAGAAATAGGAATTATAGATAAAAAAGAAATATAGATTGGATGCTTTACAGCTGTAGAGCAGATAAGGTTCAAGTAATTTACATTGAGGTTAAGTTGGTGTTTGGAATTAGTTTTGCCAAAAAATTGTGCTAAAATAATTGCAAAAACTTTAACAATACAAGTTTGGTTAATTCTGTGAGAATTAAAGTAGCATCCTGTATATGTTTGTATTCAGCAGAGGGTAAAAGATAGAATTTTAAGTAATTTAAATCTATATTGGAAGTCCAGTAAGTGATGGAGTAATGGTTAAATGAAAAGAAGTATTTTTATATTTTTTCAATAATAATTTTTTCATTGTTATATAAAAGTAATCAAAGTTTAGATTTTGTAAGTTTTTTAGATATATTAATAGTATAATAAGCATAAGGGTTATGATTAGGTAATTGGTAGTATAATAATATATTTTGATAGTAAGAGTGTGCTAGAATTGTGTCTTCTAAGTAGGAAAACCAAAAAGGTTTTCTTTCTTTAGACAAGTAAAAAAGTCTAGGTTAAAGATGTTTTCAATTTAATAAGGTACTGTTGTCAACTGTGCAGAGTTGTTCAAGATATACAATATTAGATTGTCTAAGTTACTTTTTAAAGATTGGGTATTTAGAATACTAAGATAAAATTGATTCTAGTGACTGGCCTTCATTACTAATTGTATAGAGCTATATAATATTAGAATCAGCTAAGATTACTAAACCAAGATGGATAAAAAGTTGAATAATTTTAAAGTTTAATAAATTTCTATTAAAACTATCAATCATTAGTTTAGAATAATCTAAAATATTAATAGAGAACCATAAATTATTTTGTAGTTGTTGAAGTTTAATTTGAGTTGTAATGCCAAGAAAGTTAGAGTTGTTAATTTGTTGAAGATAATTAGAGATATAATGCTGGAGTTGAATGTCTTATATATTATAAATATTATATTAATATGGGTTAAGCATTGTATAGATTTGGAAAAATAAGACTTGTGTTTTGCTACAGTAAAGTATTTGGATAAGATTTGGTTATATATAATATAAGGAAGAATAGTATTATATAATCAATATTCTAAAGTTGAAATAATTACTGTATTAATAATGTAAGCAATTTGTTTGTCAGTAATTTTCTTTGTGCCACTGATAATGATAAGATTATAAGCCTTTTCTTTTATTAGTTTGATAGCTTGAAATTGTTTGTTATTAAGTGTAAACCAATATTCAAGAAACTTAAAGAATTGATTTTTAGAAATAGAATAAATTAGAAATTCAGAAAACTACATAGAAGTAGTAAAGGAGTTTGTAATTAGAATAGACTTTGTCAGATTAATCTAGATATTAGTCATTTAATAGAAGGATGTGGCAGTTTTAGTTATTAAATTAAGCTTCTCTTTGGACTTTGCAATCCAGAGAGTGTTATTTATGTAAGCTAAAACTGATACAGATGTTTTTAAAGTTTGGGTTTGAGATAAGTATAAGTTAGTTTTTGAAAATACAGATAAATAATAATCTGAAAATTGTGAGAAAATTTTATAAATTAGAGGATCATAATAGATTCTCCAGAATAATGAAGTTATAATTTCTTCTTGATCTATACTATTTTTAACTGAATAAAAGTTGATAAGACCAAGATTAGATATAACCTAGTTTTGGTGATTAGTAAGAAGATTGGTAAGTATATTAATGTGAGTTTGAGGCATTGATATCTATTTAAGAAACTTTGTAAAAAGTTCTAAATTGACAGAATCATATGCTTTGCTCATGTCCTGAGACAGAAGCCATAATTGTTTGTTATTGCAATTAGCATCTTCATTAATATTGTTAAGTATGAGTATAGAAATAGATGTACTGTTGCCAGGTAAAGCAATATAGTTGTAAGGAAATAGAATAGAATAGAAGTTTTGTGAATAGTTTCTTAATATATTCAACAAGGCTGATGGGTTTTGTATTAAAAAGGTTTTCATCAAAGATAGGTTTTTTAGATATTAGAAAGATGCAACCTTCTTTCTATTATTTAGATATGCAAGAAGTTTGGATGCATTAATTAAAAAGAGCAACTATTGCTTGAAGAAAATAAAACTAGTCTGTTTAAGCATTTTATAGCTAATTCCAGATGCTCTACATGCTTTGTTATTAGAAAGTTGGTTAAGAGTTCTAGCAATTTCATCAAATAAAAATTTAGCCAAGGCTAAATTATAATAGTTTGAACTAGTGATAGCTTTTGGTTTATATTCTTTTGACTAGTTGGTATTGAATTCATAATCATTAATAGGTCTGTAAGCAGTCCAGATATCAAAATAATTTTAAATATGTTCTTTAATTAGTTTGGGTTCTGTAATGATATGGTTTAATGTTTTTATGTTATAAATTTTACTAGATTCTTGTAACAGTTGAGTATGCTGTTAATTATAAGTTTGTGATAGTTTGGAGTTTAGAGCATCTAAGATTGATATGCTAATTTATTTGTTCTCAAATTTGTTTAATGTTTTCTATGTTTTGGGCATAGTAAAGAGCGTGCCATTTAGTATTTGTATTAGTAATTTTGCTTGGTATAAGCTCATAAGAGTAGGTATAAGAGGTATATTAGATAGTGTGTTAAGTTAAGATAGTGTGTAGTAGGATTGAGATGTATAGATATAAATAATGAGTTAGTTAAAGAGGCTTTAACTTGTCTAATAATGTTATTAAGTTTTTTAAGATTTAGATAAAGTAAAGTAGCTTTAGCTAAAAATGTGTATTGAAAATTGTGAATTGTCATTTTTTTGTTAGAAATGCATTTAGCAACAGCATTAATAATACTAGTTTGAATTTTATACTAGGTAGTTTCGAGAAATTTAGAGGTTTGAGTAAAAAGAAGTGTTTTGTTTGTAGTAAGATTAAGAGAAACTTGGTCAGCAAAGATTTATCATTGCTCTTTATTTATTACTTTAAGTTAAAATTCTGTATTTAGTTTTAGTTAAATGTCTTTTTTGCCTATAAAGGCATGAAAAAATGTTCAAGATAATATAAGAATTTTGTGATCACTTTGGTTGCAGTTTTCTGCATTATCCAAGTAAAAAAATTAAGGTATTAGAGTAAAGAAAGGTAGACTCAAATATAGTCAATAGTACTGTGATGTCTACTGCTATATCAGATATGTAAGGAAGTATTTGTATAATTTGCTAGATCATAAATATTATTATATTGTAAAAATTACAGTAATTTGTATTTGATAGATAAGGAGGTAGAGTTGTTATGTAATACATTAAAGTTACCTAGTATTATAGATAAAATGTTTTAGTTAGTAGCTTCTTGAATCTATTGAATAATGATATTTAGAATTTGAAGTCTTAATTGTGAGTTTTCACATAGTAAATATATAAAGATTATTCAGAATTTGTGATTATGTTTGAAGAAGAGGTCTATAGCTATAGCATAGCCAGAAAGAGTAAAAATATTGTGTATATAGAGTGTAAGGTGTTTATGAATCATAAGTGCAGTTTCTGTTTTGAAACTATTAGTATATAACCAGTAGTAGGAGTAGTGTTTTGAGTTATGAAATTTGATAATTGCATTATTTTCTACTATTTTAGTTTCTGTGATACTGATAATGTTTAAAAAATGAGTAATACAATAATCCTTTCAGACTTGCTATTTGATATTTTCATTGCATCTTTAAATGTTGTAGGTGCAGATTGTGAAATTTAAATATGAGATATTAGGGTTTCTGAGTTGTGTTAAATTACTAGAAATAGGAGCTAGAGGTGTTGGTATGTAGAAAACTGATGTTGATGTGTTTTATTTTAGCTGAATATTCAGATAATGCCAGATAGCTTAAATTAGTAGAATAAAGTGATTAGGTAATGGTTTAGCTTTTGATAAAAAATAAACATAAGCTTCACTATAATCATTTTTAATAGAAATTGTTAATGTATATCCACAAGCATTATCAGATAAATAGCCAAAGCTGTGAATGTGTTATAGAAAAGAAATAATAGTTTGTAGATGAGAAAGCAATAGTAGATAGTTGTAGAATAGAAATTTGTTGTAGCAGATATTAAATTGGATGTTGTCATAGTAATGTTTAGCTATAGTAGTTTCATCATGACTTTTTAAAATAGCTTCTACTAGTTGAAAATAAGAGTAGTCTATATTATTTTCCTTTATGATTAAATTTGTATTCAGTATATTGTTATTTATTAGAGAAAATTTAAAAGAAATAGGTATAGATAAATAATAAATATAGCCTAATAGTTGTGAAAAAAAATATTCAGATAAAGGTTGAGATTTGTGTAATGAATGTATATAGTATTTATTATAATCAATTTTGATTGATATTATAAGTGTATAGTTGAAATTGTTTAATTGTATATAGTAGTAATAATAGATATGTTTTAAAAAGAAGCTAAGTGTTTGAAATGTGGAAATAAAGGTAAATTCAAACATGCTAACCACAGGTTATAGCATGAGTTTAGATCATATAGTGTATTATAAGATGAGCCTTGTAGTTTTTTCTTGATATAAAATAATAAAATAGAGTTTAAGGAAGTAGAGAGTTTTTCTGTAGATTTACTCACTATAAGCTCAGCTTGCACAGTTGTATGGAATACCATAACCTGTTCTGTATATTGAGTCTGGCCATTATTAACCTAGTCCTCTATGTAAATAGACTTAACCATTTGTTCACTTATATTATTTTCTTTTAAGAATGATTACTAAATATAGAGGACATCATTATCTTAGAAGCAGTAACTGCATTTATATACTCTACAAAAGAGTTTATTAAAAAGAGTTATGAGAGAGTGTTGCAACATAGTAAGGTTGTAAATTTTGTTGTAAGTTTTGTTTTATATTTTGGTTAGTATCCTCAGTATTTGATTTAAACATAATAATGTTATTATTAGGAAGCTTAGATGAGTTATTATTTTTTTTGAATAATGAAGATATTGGCTTGGTCATAGTGTTTAAATTAGAAAATATAGATTTAGCTTTGGATATATTGAATTTGATATTAAACTTAGAATGTAAAATTTGTTAAGCTTCAGTATAGAATCTTTTGTTATAAGCTTCTCTGATTAAAGAAATAGAAAGCTTGTTATTTTTAAAAATATAGTAGTATATAAATACTCTAGCTAGGTATTCAGTACTAGTAGGTTTGCTAGTGATTTTGTTAATAATTTGTTGTAGATAGTAGTTGTTAATTTGGTCATTATTGGCAACAGCACTAAAATAGGCTTTGAAAAAGTTATAAAAATAATAGCTTTCATATGCTTGATTAGTTTCAATATTGTTAAGTTTAGTAAATTTTTTTTCAGTATCAGAAGCAAGTTAATGAAGATAGGTAATGGATGTAGGTTTGTTAAAAGTAGCAGCCTTAGGCTGGTTTTTATTAAATATAGATAAGTTAAGAATAGAATATATTTATTTAGATTTGGGTTGAATATTACTTTTCTAAAAAATAATCATATGAGTCAATAAA
The DNA here is from genome assembly GCA_910591915.1 of Cetraspora pellucida. Lineage (NCBI taxonomy): Eukaryota > Fungi > Glomeromycota > Glomeromycetes > Diversisporales > Gigasporaceae > Cetraspora > Cetraspora pellucida. The sequence continues at coordinate 8,891 of CAJVQA010001582.1, forward strand.
GAGAAGAGAAGATAAGTTTTTAATATTATATTCTGTATCTTTAGGTAGTATTATACAGTTTTCAATTATACAAGTATGAATATGGTATAAAGCTGCTTTGAAATATAATTTAGAGTGCTCTTATAAAAATCAATAAAGGTAATTTTAAATTCAGAAGATAAAAGAGCTTTGCATGTATTAGATAATTTAAGAGCAATTTGGTATTTGATATAGTTAAATGTTTTTTCCTGATCAATATTATAAAATTGTCATTTGTAAATATTAAAAAATTTTTCAAACCAGATTTTAAATTCTAATAGATAATTTTTTAAAGATAGAATTTAAAAGATTTGAAAAAATCTTTTTTTAGAAATATTAAGGAAAATGTTAATATTAAATATATTATCATTTTGAATTTTAAAGAGTGGTTAATTAATATTGTTTTTACTAAAATTATAATGTAATTTAAAGTAGATAGAATAAAGTTTAAGGTCTTTATAAAACTTTTCTGCATAAATAGTTTTATATTTATTATAAAGAATAAAGTATAACCAAGCTAAATTAAGAGCTACTTGTTTCTAATTAGTAGTAGTATATAGAAGAATGAAGTTCTGAGAAGCAAAGATTTTTGAATAGTTTAATTGAGTAAATAAAGTTGTAATAAATTCTTTAAGAAGAGAGATAAAGATAGAATAGATTAATTCAAATAGAATAGATATTAATTTATTAATTGAAGAGTTTGCTTCATAGATAAGATTAGTTAAGAATTTGGATCTTTTGTCTACTAAAGTTTTAATTAAATATTTGTAATTAAATTTTAATTCAGAACTTGTATTAGATACTGTTTGAATAATTTTTCTTGGATAGATGTCAATGAGATGTGGTTTAATAAAAGTAAATAATTATTAAGCAATTGTATTATTGAGTTTGATATTGTTATTCATAGTGTCAATTACTGGATATTCTTTAAACCAGTCAAGGTCATTGCTAGTATCTCTTTGAGTTTCTCTTTTCTTTTGTTTTTGCTATTTGGAATATTGTTGTTTTTTGTTTTTCTTTAAAAAAAAAGATTTAAGAAGTTGGACTTTTTTATTGGATTTCATTTTTTGAATTTTAATAAGAGCAAGAATTAGTTTTTTTTTAAGAGTAAGAGAAGAAATAATTTATTTTTTAGAGGTAGAAGATGAAGTTTAAGTGTTTAAGCTAATTAGTTTGAATTTGATTGAGGTAGTAACTATTTGCTATTGGAATGTAAAAGAAGAGGTTTGTGCCAAAAGTTTAAGTTTAATATTCAATAAATTAGAAACACAAAGTCTATAAATTAGGTTTTGCTTAAAGATTATTCAAATTGTATAGTTAAGAGCATGACTACTTTGTTCTATAGCTACACAAAAAATATTTTTAGTTCTATATATAAAACATGTATAGTAGTGTTAAAAGTATGCAACAATTATAGAAGGTATAGGATCTATTTAAAAACTAGAAAATAGTATATGAGATTTGGAAAAAATAGATCAAATTGTTGTTGTTTTGAAGTAAATAATTAAGGTAGTTCATTAAAAATTTTTTTAAAATAGTTAACAGAAATAATAGAAGAAGTTTGAATCATAAGTTATTCAAGAAAAATAGAGTAAAATATTTTATAAAACTGAGAAATGAAACTAGTATAATATATTCTACAAAGGCATGTAGCAATAATAGTTTGTTGAGAAACTTTAAAATAATGATGTTTTTTAGTAGTATTATAATTAATTGGATTAACATCTGTAAGAAGTATATGTAGAAATTGAGGTTTTCTTTTAATCATTTCTACACTATGGTGATCTTTATATTTACCATAGTAGTAGTCAATGTCAGTGTTGTCATGAGACATGAATGTGGACAGCAGACAGTTCAGGATGGGATGTTCTGGACATGTCCACCAATATTTCTTTGTCCCAGACAATTAAAATTATAATAAGAACAGCTATGTTAGCCAATCAGGTTGTTCGATAAAACATATTACATGGGACAATCATCATGAACATAAATATTGTCTGGAACATTGGACACTGTCTGGGACTGTCTGTGTCCATGCAATTTTGATGGGACAATGTCTGTGTACAACACTGGTCAATGTCATAAAAGTCAGGGTCTTCAAAAACTAAAGTAAACATAGTTTAAGGTTTGAGAATTGAAAACAAAGTAGATAATAGAGATCTTGAATGTAAAAGTATCTGAAAGATATAGAATATAATAATTAAGAAGATGTGACAATTAAAAGAGTATGACAAATAATAAATGTAATGAGTAAGAAAGTGTGATAAAAAAAAGAATATGACAAATAAGTGGCACAGAGTGTACAGACTAAGTAGTTATAATAATCAATATTGAACAAATTTTTGTGTTAGTTAATCGAACCAAAAATAGAAAAAAATTAAAATTTGTATTAAATTAATTAATAATATGACTTTTGGTAGTGATCTGTAGGTGCTAGATATTTTAGAATACAGAACCTTCCAAAAAAAACAAAAAATTTTTTGCAAAAAAAGAACAGAAGTTTTATAAAGGAGTTTTAAAGATTTTTTGCATAAAACCTTCAATATTAATCCAATATTAATGTATAATATATCAAAATGAAACTCTAAATGAGCTCTGTCTTTTTGTTTAAGATAATAACTAAGATTAGATTAGTAAATTATTAAAAATATTTAGAAAAAGTATTTTGCAGTTTAATAGATATATCTTACTATATAAAGGTTTGGGAGATATAAAACTAGATCACCTATATGTAAAATTTAGTTGTGAACAATTTTACTTAGAAGATCAGAAAAGGTTTATTTAATAAAGTATTTAGTTATTGCCAGTTTATTATCAGAGAATTTTGGTACAAATTATCATTGAAAAAAGTTAATGATTTTATCTTTTTCAAATAACTATTAATTTATTAACTATATTAAATTTATTAAAGATATTTAACTTCAATCTAAAAGATTTAGAATTTTATTTAAAATAGTAAATTTTGATAAAAAAAACAATATTTTACAATCAGTTTTAATAGCAAATTTAATATTTCTATAATTTTTTTTTAAAAAAAACTTAATATTTCTTTTTTTAAAAATTTACTTAAAACTTTAAATAATATTGTTACAGGGTTGTAGTCTTCTTGGTACAATACAACCAAGTAACAAGGTACCTGGTACAGTGATTGACTATTGCAAATATATATGGGGTGGAGGTATAGTAGTTCACTTTACTACACAGCAGCAGACAAATGGTTCGAGATAGTAACAGTATATAATTAACTTTTATTAATTAAACACATAGTGACAACCTTGTCTGTAGGAATTATCCTAGAGGGGAAATATCACTTTTACAAGTTAGGAGTAAGGTAGAAGGGTCTAGGTTAAAGTATAGGAACTTGGAATTGGCAGGGAAGGGTAAAAGCTACCCTTTATATATTTTTTTACCTAGCAGAGATAGTGGAGATTCGAGCAACATTACTTGATACTGTATTCAGGATAATAGGGGTTTGAACAACATTAGATATCATTGTAGTTGGGATAGTGGAGGTTTGAACAACATTAGATAATACTGTGCTTAGGGTAGTGGGGACTGTGCAGAGGCAACTGGGAATATTGTTTATATTATTTGTTATTCATGCTTGAAACACTTAGAGCTTGTGTTTAGGCACTTGGATTCGTGTAAAGGCACTTGGAGTTTGTGCAGAGATACTTGGGATTCATGCAAGAACACTTGGAGTTCGTGTTGGGGATACTTGGGATTCTTGTGCTGTGGCACTTAGCACAGTAATTTGGTACTATAATACATGAAACTTGTACAGGGGTACTTGGAGTTTGTAAAATGATAATAACATCACAGATGTTATTCAGTGTCATGTGGCTGTACCACATTGCTAATTGCCAATTAAGATCTTTTTTATCTATCTACTATATAATATAACTATTGACTAACTAATAACTAATAACTAATAATAATAAGAATAAGATATAAAATACAATAAAGAATATATATAACTACTAATGCTATTTATAATATACTATGCTAAAATCTATTTTGTAACAATATTTAAACAATTTTTTTACTATATACTCAACAATTTATTAAATCTATAGATAAAGCTAAGATTTTTATATACTTAAATATTAATTTTAACTAAAATTTATTCTTAAAGCAATTATACTACTAAACTAAACTTTACAAAACCTAATAACTTATTAAAGCATTATAATAAAGCAATCAAACATACTAATTATCACAATTATTTTTATATAAATGCTGTTTGTATTTATGTAGATAAAGCAGAATGTATAAAAAAAAAAGTTAAAACTAAGAATTTTAAAAAACAATTTCAATATTATAAACATTTTTTTTAACTTCTTAAGAGTATTATTAAAATTTTATATTGATTTTTCTAAATAAAATAATAAGATTAAACTCAAATTTAAAATTTCTTTATTTTACAAAAATAGTAACCATAAAACATCTTTTGACAAATAAATTACAACCTACTTCTTTTATTTAACAAACTTGTAACTAAATCAAAAGATTTTATTTGCAAAGCCAATAATGTTTAAATAAATTTTAAATATTGTAACTATTATTTCTATTCATATTTAAACTTTTATCTAAATATTATAATCCAAAATTATAATATAGATAAGCTTAACAAATAATAAAAAATAGTGTTTCTTACAACTAAACCTATTAGTACTAAATTTCTTACAAAAATTTAACTTTTTATTACTCTTGTAATATAATACTACTTGATTTACCAAACCTTATAATCTTATTCAAAATAATATTATTTATTAAATATGATATATCTTAATCTATCTAATACAATAGTTTTATTAATTCTTTTAATACAATTACATCTTATTATATATTATCATTAAATTGATAGTTTATTTTTTTTAATAATTCACAAATTCTTTTTACAAAAAATTTACTTAATTTTTTTTCAATTATTAATACTACTTATGGCTTAATATTTTTGACTCTTACTAACTTATCTATACTATTATCTTAAACCTTTATTAATATTCAAATATTAAATTATCAACAAAGAATAATATCTATTCTTTTTATATTATTAATTATAAAATTCATATACTTATCAATATATTACAACAAACTACTTTACTATTTGTACCAACTCAAACTTTAATTAAATATATTCCTAGAATAAAAATCTAAATAATACAAAAATATATATTAATCTCCAATTATCAAAATCAATTTACTGAATTATTTTTTTTAGCAAAAAATTTTCCAAACAATACCTATTTCTATACAGATATCTTAATTATTAATGCTCAAACATTATATCCTAAAATTAGAATCAGATGGATTCCTGAACATAATACTCAAATCAAATTTAATTGTTTTATTTCTTTATATTCTAACTCTATCCAAAAGAACTTGAAGCAATAATATATTACTTTTTTATCTTGTCAATAAATCCACAAAATAATATATATTTGAACAATCTTTTTGCACTTAAAAATATTTAACTATTTTTATTATTACATAAATTTTCTTATATAATAAACTAAAATATCCTATTCATTATTTATCATTTTATTCAAATAAAATCTCTCAATATTTCTTTTTACAAAATTAAATCTTATTCTAATAACTCTTTTTATAATCAAACTAATCTTCTAGCCAAACAAGATACTACTAAATACCAAATTACATTCAACTTTAAAACAATACTTTCTTTTAACTTTGCATAATATAATTACATAATTTTTACTAAAACCTTTTTTTTCAAAATACTATAACTATTCAATTACTTCTTATTTGGTTACAATTTAAATACTTTTAAAATCCACTTTTTATTAAATGTCTATCAATTTTAATATTATTAATTCATTTAATAATAATCAAAAATTTTATTTATTTTAACTAAAAATTATTAATAACAACATACTAATTATACAAAACCTTAATATACATTATTCTTTATTATATATATTCTTTATTATACACTACTCCAAATTGTGTCTATTGTCAATTAATTAAAGATATAACCCATCTATTAACTTATTCTAAACAAAAATTTAATTTTTAACAAATTTTTTATAGCTTAATTACAAATACTGTTTAATAATTAAATATCTCTGCTAAAATTACAAATACTATTTATATTATATTACTATACTACCCTAATACATCACTATATTTTTATTTTTTAAATTTAATTTAAAGCCTCTATCTTATAATTTTATATAACAATATTAAAATACTTATTCATAAAACAATATTACTTTTTCTTACAACTTTATCAAATGCTTTTTTTAATTGATTCTATTAAAAAATATGACTATTATATAATATTTTTTAACAATAATAGAAAAAAGCTCACAATATAACTAACAATTTCAAATGTTCAAAAATTTATTTTATAGTTCTTACTTCTTAATTAATATCTAAAACTTCTAATACATCTATTATTAACTTTATTTTTTTTTTTAAATATTAATGGTAAGGCCATGCTTTTAACTTTATTGAAATTCAATTAAAGTTTTTATAAAGAAAAGCTTGCTTTTAAATTACATATAAAGAATAAAGACTCAGACATATAATCTGCAACCTAAACCTACAAGAGTGGCCAAGGCTCATCTAGATTTGGGTGTTAGTAATAAAATAAGAGAGAAAAGTATGATATTTAATCTATTGGATAGTCCAAAGGTCAATTTTGGTAATAATTTGTAGTACTAAGATAGGGAGTAGACTAGAAAAAAAACTATGAGTTAAATTTGTAGTAAGTATAATTTGAGATTGTGCAGAATGTGAAATGCAAAATGGAATCCATATTTGTTTGTATATTTGTTAGTTTAAATAAAGAAGAAATTTAATAGAAAGAGAAGTAGCTATTTGGTAAGAAATAGAAGTATTATGTATAGTAGAAATAAGGTCAATAAAAACTAAACCAGATAAAGTAAAAATATAAGATGGCATGTGTGAAAAGTTATGCAATTTAAAGCTATTAAGTGTAAGAATTTCTTAATGTAAATTAGAAACAAGGTTGGAGGACATGTCAAGAGCAGTAGCATTTAAGATGCAATTAAGTGAATTAGAAATTAAGTGATAAATTGTTTAAATAAAAGAACAAAGAGTCCAGTGTAATAAGAGCTAATTTGATTGCATTGATGACAGAGAGAAGAGTAGGAGAAGTTACATTTGTAAAGAATATAAGGAACAGGTAGTTTATTTAAGAGAATTTTGACACAAAAGGTTTTTAGAATAGAGAAGTGAAAGCTATGAGCAAAGTTAGAAACCTTCTGATTATTATTAATATAAAGCCAAGTGGCTTTCTAGTTGATATTAGGAGCAATAGTAGATTATTGTTGAAAATAATATTGAGATGTTCAAAGTATTATAATGTAAGCTTGACAGATGGTATGAATAGAGTATCAAATAGGAATCTTAATAGAAAATTAATCAATAAATAGAGTATAGGCAGGGTTGTAAGGATTGTTTGTTAGGAATGTTAAAAAGAGTAGTATTTGGTAACTACGAGCAAGTGGGTTAGCAAGATTATTAAATAGGTCATTTTTGTGTACAATAATTTTGTGAAAAGTAAGTTGAATATTGTATGAGTTAATAAAGTTGATAAGAGTTTACCAAATAAAGAAGTATGGAGTATGAGTATAAGAGAGTTTGAATGTTGATAAGTAGATATTATAGTATTTAGAGATAACAAATTGTGAGTCTGTAAAGATATGGACAGAGCAGTTTCTAGAAGCAGTATAATTGCTAAGAGAATGAAAAGGATTTCAGCTTTAAAAAAGCATAGCCAGAGTTTGACTTGTATCTGAAATAAGTAAATAGTTGCAGAATTATCAATTTGAACCCAACCTATGCCCATAGAGCAATGAGAGGTACCAAGCCTAATAACAGAACCTTCAGTATAAAATGAAATAGTAGTTAGATTATAGTTGGAATTAGCAATAGACTGTAAGCTATTAGTAAGTTGGATAGCCTGAAAGATGCAAGGTAATTGTTGTAAGTTGATTATTAGTAAAGGAGAAGTTGGAATATGTAAAGGATGTCAAATAGCTACAGAATATGCAATATCAAGAAAGTTGGTATGTAAGTTAAGAGTTTTGTTAATATTAATATAGCAGAGTAGTTTTGTAGCCAGATTTGTAGAAATAATGATAATGTATTTGTTAGCATTTGTATTAGAATTAAGATAACATCTAGAACACAATGTAGTAGTAGAGAGAGGAATAGGATATAGGTTTGAAAACTGAGACTGATATGAGCAGTGCCAGTGAGTAATAAGAGTAAGGCCTGTAAGAGTATTATGCCTTCTGGTCTTGCCAATAATTATTTGGTCATTAAGAATGGTAAGTAACCAGAGTTTGGTATTAGAGGTAAAGTGACTAGTAGTATAAGAAAGGTAGTTTGTTTGAGATAGATTAAAGTGATTATATAGAGTATGTTAATAAGAATAACTTGTTGTAATATCCTCAAGAGTAGTGAACTATTGAGGTACAACACCTTTAGAAAGCTTGTTTAATCTAGAAGAAATGTGTTTTCAGTATAATAAGTATAAATTATCATATATAGTAAGTTGGTTGAATAAGAGTAATTTGTAATATCTAAGTTGCTTTTTAAAAATAGAATATTTGGGATGAAATAAAAGAAGAGATTCAAAAGAGATAGCTTCATCATTTAAAGTAAATGAGATGTTATAAGTAGGGTTAGTAAAAAATGTCTAGCCAATATGCTTAATAAGCTGAATAATTTTAAAGTTTATAGTTAGACTGTTAGGACCATCAATAATAAGATTAAAATGTACAAGAATATTAGTAGAAGACCAGAGGTTGTTTTGTAGCTGTTAGATGCAGATACGAGTTGATGTACCTAATAGGTCAGAGTTATTAAGTCATTTAAGAAGGTTAGGAATATGGTGTTGTAGTTGGATGTCCCAACTATGTTTAATGTTGTATATTTGGGGATGTAAAAAGGTACTAGAGAGTATTGTATGACAAAGTTTAGCTTTATCTTAACAAGACTAATATGCTAAATAAAAATTTTATTGCAAGTAGGCTGACTAACTACAATGTTTTGAAGATGATATTAAAAAGTAGTAATTATGATTGTGTTAATAATGTAACAGACATATAAGTTAGTAATATGTTTGGTTTTAGCAATTTGGATAAGTTGAGAGGATTTAGCAATAAGCAGTTTTGTTTGTTTAGATTGTTTATTGTCCAAGATAAACCAGCAATCTAAGAATTTAAAGAGTTGTTTAGAAGGATGTAGTGAAAGAAGGTAATTATTATAGGAGATAGGGATGTAGTGAGATAAAGAGTTATTGGTAACTAAAATAGATTTTGAAAAATTAACTTGAATATTAGCCATAGCATAAAATAATTTAGCTATTGATAGTATATTGAAAAGCTCAGTTTGTGATGAAGCAACCCAAAGACTATCATCCATATATGCTAATACAAAGTATTGTTTTTGTAGTAAGTTAAAGATTTGGAGTTTAAGGTTAGTAGTCCAGGATGATTGTAAGATATAGACAGGTACTTGTGCATATATATATAAGATAAGTGGATTATAGTATATATGTTATAATAAAGGAGTAATGGTTTTATCTTGGTCAATGCCATTGTGAACAGGGTATGAAGAAGTAAGGCCAAGATTAGTAATAACTTGGTTGTAACAATCAGTTAAGAGATCAGAAAGAATATTAATAATAGATGAAGGAAGTGCTAAACAAGAAAGTAAATGTTTAAAAAAAGTAAAGTTGACAGAGTCATATGCTTTACTTATATCTTATGTAAGTAGCCAAATGTTCTTATAATTGCAAGTAGCATTTTTATAAGATTATTGAGAATGTGAATAGGTATTGAAATGCTATTGTTAGGAAGCACAACATAATTAAAAAATGAGAAAATAGGGTTAGAAAAAAATATAATGCTTAGTCTATTTGTAAAAATTTTGGTATATAGTTTACAGATATGTTCAACAAGATTAATAGATTGGGTAAGATTAAGATCACCATAAAAGGAGTTACATTTGGGAATAGAATAAATTCTGCTGTTTTCATTGCTTAGAAATTCGATTTTTAAAAAAACAACAGTTAAAAAGATTAGTAATAGCAGAAGTGCATTTAGAGCTAAGGTGTTTAAGCATTTTATAACTAATGCCTGTAGAACTACAGGTTTTGTTGTTAGAAAGCTGAGAAAAAGTTTAGGAGAGTTCTTTATTTGTAATAGGAGAGTTCAAAGATTGGTACCAGTTTGGATTGATATGAGGAAATGGAAGATAGTATTGTTGCCAAAAATTATTAAAAAGAGTTTTATTAATAAGTTTAAATGCAGTCCAGTCATGAAAATGTAATTGAACATGCTGTTTAATGAGTAATAGATCAGTTATAAGTTTATTAGACAATTTAATATTAGAGAAGTGAACAGGTTGATGATAGTGATTAAGGATGCTATTGATAGCTTGTGTAAGATATAATATAAAAGTAACACATCTTTTGTCAATGGCTTTGTTGATTTGTTGTTGAAGTAGAAGAGAGTTTTCAAGATGACAAGTATAAAAGAGTTATTTCCAAATAGAGTAAGCATATTGAAGCCTTGGTTGAGTACAAGATGGGTTGGTAAAGTTAAGTAATTAAAGATCACATTGTGACTGTTTGTTAATTTGGGAGATATTTTGATTAATGTTAGAAATGTCAGAATATTGAGTGAGTTTTTTAACAAGTTTAATAATATAATCATGTTTTTTAAGAGATAAATGTAATAGAATACTGTGAGATGAGTATTGATAATTGTAGCTATATTTACAAGAGATTTTATTAGAAATGGTTTGAGTAGCAGCATAAATAATAGAGCATTGAATTTTGTGCTAAGTTGTTTTAATACTTTTATCAATTACATTATTGATAAGAGTTTTGTGCAGTAGAAGTTATTGAGATAAAATGTCTGCAAAGGATTCTCAGTCCTCTGCAGACATAACCTTGTAGTTGAAAATATGGCAACTAATACCAGTATGTTTATGTAAAGGTTTGCTATAGACATATGAAAATGTCCATATAGAGATAAGAATTAGATGGTTACTGGAAGTTGAGGTTTGGCTGTTATCAAGACTGTAAGAGAGAAGAAATTGTATGTTGAATTGATTAGTTCAGATATAGTTAATATGACTACTACTATTATTATTAGACCAAATAGAATGCTTGTTGTTAAAGTGAGCTCCAATATTATACATATTGGTATTGTTAAAAAAATTAATAAGTTTAAATTTAGAGAAAGAGCTGTGAGTATTATCTTGTGTATTAAAATCATCAAAAACAATAGGATAAATGTAAAGTTGAGAGGCTGTTGAATCTAGTTAATAACAGTATTTTGAGTTTGGTTATGAATAGTAGTATCAGTTGATGGCAGATAAACTGAAATAATGCAAAGCTTAATATTACTTCAAAAAAAGATATCAAGTACTATAGCACCTCCAAGATGAGTATGAATACTGTAGATATAAGGTTTAAGATTATTGCAGATTATAATAGCAGTGCTTTAATAGAAGTAGAAAAGTTTGACTAATAGTAGGTAAAAAAGTTATTATTGTAAAAAAAAAGATTAGTTTTGTTAGAAATTTTAGTTTCTGTAATGTTTACAATAGATATGTTGTAATTGAGGTAATAATTTTGCCATGCTTCTCTTTTAGTAAATTCATTAAAGTCTCTAACATTGTATATAGCAATAATTAAGATAAGATGATGTGGAGTTGGGTTAGATAGAAGTAAGAAAGAGTTATCATTAGAAGTTGAAGAATGGCTGTTGAAAAATAAATCAGATGGAATAGAAGTAGGGTTAAAGAAGTTAGAACTAAGAGGAAGATTATAGAATATAGAAAGAAGATATAGGGCAATAACAATATGATCTGGTAAAAGAGTGTCATTGAGAAGATAAATATGAGTTTCATTATAAGATAAATTAACAAAAAATGTGATACTAGATACAGTTTTGTTGTTGTTATATTTGTTAATATATTGAATTAAGGTTTGAATAGTTTGACCATGAGGGAGAAATAGTATGTAGTAATAAAGAAAAAATTTGTTATATTTGTTAATATATTGAATTAAGGTTTGAATAGTTTGACCATAAGGGAGAAATAGTATGTAATAATAAAGAAGAAATTTGTTAAAAGATGTATAAAGATCATAGAAGATTAAAGATATTATAAATGATCTTTTAAAATTGTCCTTTACAGAGTCAATCACTGTATACTTAGCTTTCACAGCTGTACAAGATACCATAGTCTGCTCTGTACATTGGATCTGACTGTCATTATTCTGGCCTTGCACATAAATAGGCTTGTTCACCTGTCTAATTATATTATTCTTCTTATTAACTATAATAATTGTATCTTTTAATAAGATGGTAGCTGCTTCAATGTATGTTATAGAAGACAAAGAACTTAAAAAGAAGATTGTAAGAAGAGTAAGTCAAGAATGAAAACAGGTTGAAAATCAAGTTTGAATTTTTTTGCTAAAATTTCTCAGCTGTTGGATAAGCAGTATCATTGAAGTATTTAACAATTTGTAAATAGGTTGATTTTTGGTTTTTGACAACATCGAAGTAGGTAAAGATTTGGGCAAAAAATTTAGTGTCAATAATGTTTTTGATTAATAAATTGATTGCCTCCTTTTTTGAAAAAGACTATATATTGTAATTTTCTGTAACAGTTTGATAATATAGAGAGAGATAGCAGTAAAAGTAATAGTTATGACATTTAGGATTTGTTTTAACTTTGGTTTATTTACAAACAAAGTCTTCAGCTTGGTTTGCTAGTTTATCAAGAGCTTTGGTAAAAATGGATTGGTCGAGTGAGGCAGCATGTTCTTTGTTTTTATAGAATAATATAGTATTAAAAGTTGGATGAATTCATATTTCATCATCTTGGGGAGGAAATGTTAAGCGAAATTTGCTTAATATATTATTGAAGAGTTTAATACTATTATGGAATTTTTTATCATTAAGATATTAACATGATTTATTATCACAAGTAAGATAATGAAAATTTGCAATATGAAATGTTTTCTCATATCGCTCAAGAAGTAAATTAGATTTTTGAAATATATAAGATTCAGGAAGGCATTTGGAGAGTTGAAGAATAAAGTGCTAATGGAATTAGATTCAGATGAAATTTTAACTTTTTCTTTATCAATAGTAGAAGAGAATTGTCAGCTATAAGGAGAGTAGTAGGTTTCAAACCAAGAATTAAAGTGATCAAGAGAGTTTTTTAGAGATGAAATGCAAAATCTTTTAAGAAACAGTATTTTAGAAATATTGAAAAAGAGCTTGATATTAAATTTAGCATCTGATTGAATAGTAAGATATTTTTGGTCAAGATCAGTAGTTTGAGTAAAAGATTCAACATTGAATCTTTTAGGTCTAAACTTTAAATTTTCAACGAATTTTTGATAATTGATAGATTGGTAGTTATTAGATAAAAAAAAATGAAGTCATGCAAAATTGAGACAGAGTTGAAAATGGTTATGAGCAGTATATGAAGGAATAGTAACTAGTAAGACAAAAATTTCAAGATAGTTAAGTTTTGTAAAAAGAACAGTTGTGAATTTAAAAAATAGATTTTTGAGAGTAGATTCAAGAAGATCAAAGGGAATAGTAGTACTTTTGTCAATATTAGAATTGATATTATAGATAAGATTAGTTAAGAATTCTAGCCTTTGTTTAGCCATGATACAGATGATATAATAAAATAAGGCCTTGAGTGCAGATTGAGTAGGAGTAACAAGTTTAATTTCTTTACGAGAATAAAAATCATAAAAAAATGTTTTAAAAATAATAAAAAGTTAAAGTGAAAATGTTGTTTGTAATTTTTTGTTAGATTGCATTTCTTTAGTAATTGAAAAATTTGTAAGTCAGTTATATGTAGAATTAGATTTTAGTTTAGCAACACTAGAGTAGATTTAAAGAGAAAGTTTGTTAGAAGTATTGTCAAGTAGACTAGTATTGTTAGAATTATTAAGATTTAAGTTGGCATTATCAAGAGTATTAGTAATTAAAAGTTGATTAAAGATAAAGTTAGTATTGATAATTGTAGCAAAAAAGAAGTCAATAAGGTCAGAAGAGATAGAATTTTGATGAGAAGAGATAATAAAAGAATTGGTGATATGAGAGAATTTATATAGAATGTTTTGAAAGGCTTGAGTAAGGTTTTTCTTAGTTTGAAATGAGCTAGCTTTATGTTGAGATAAAGCAGTTATGTAAGTAAGATAATAGACTTTGTTGTTTTTAGTGATATATTTTTTATTAGAGTAATGTTGATCATTTCTCTTATTACAACCAATTGGAAGAGAACATTTAGGGCAGGTATAATAATGTATATTAGAAATGAAAAATGGAGGAACATTGTTAGTTGAAAAGAAGAGATTAGTTAAGAGTTGTTGAGCTGGTTTGTTAAGATTCTTTTTTGTATTATTATTAACATAAACTGTAGTAAGATCAGTAGCTTGAGTATGATTAGTATTGGTGGGTAAAATGAATTTGGTATGATATTTGTCACAGAGACAAATAATTACAGAAGTAGAGGAAGGAGTTTGGAAGAAATGAATAATTTTATTGGATCTAAGGTTTTTAGTTAAGCAAGAAGTAGATTTAATTTTAGAAGAAATTGGATAAGTATTGTTACTACTTTTTTCTTTATAAAGAGCAATTCCAAAACTATTAGGAAAGTTTTGATAGAAGTAGTTAAGGTCTGTTGTGTCTGGCTCTTGGTTGGTTAATATAAACATTTTTGAAAAATAGATAAGTAAATAGGTATTATATTAATAACTTAGAAAATTTTTCTAAATTAAAATTGTAATCAGATAATTAATTTGTAAGGATAATAATTAAAAGCAGAAGTTATATAGTTGAAATGTCACTGGAATAGTACAGGATATAACAAGGATGGTTGGGGTCACTAAAGTGACTTGGTTACAATATATAAATAAGATTTGTAGCACAAATTATTGTGTATTATTAATAAGATCCAAATATAAAAATAATTTAATAATATTGAATAAATTTCTATAAATAAATAGATTACAAAAGATTTTTGTATAAATTAATAAAGTATAGATTGGATAATAATAGTATGATTATATGAAAAACATGTAAGTGAAAAAAGAAAGAAACAAAAATTAAAAAAAAAAGTTTAACAAGAGAGTAAAAGAGAATTTTGTTATAATTCAGTTAATATTGGGTCAAAAATCTTTGTTTAAAACTTGTTTTGATCAGGCGAATGTGTATTACAACTTTAATTAAGACTATAAGATAGGTTATTGCAATAGAAACTACAAAAAATTAAATTAGAAAAACTGGAACCAAAGGCTGTTAGTACAGTTTGCTTAGTGAATTTAAAAGTTATAAATATAATATTTGCAGGATATATGTAAAATTCTGAGCTAAACAAGGTTACTTAAGACACTAGAACAAATTCTCTTAATAAAATAAATAGTTATAAGCATTTTATATGAATGATTTTTTAGTTAATTTTTTGTACAATGAATTTGTAGAAAGAGTTGTCATTATTAACTTTATTATATCTATTAAAAACTGGTTATTCTTAGATTATTTATTTACTAACTGTATCTACTAAATACCAAGACTAACATCTTAGATTTTCTTTAATATTTTTATACTTAAAATTAATTTGAAACAATTAATAATAATATTATATAGAAATAGAAGTGTTCAAACTCTTTATACAAATCTATTGCACAAAAATTAACTAAAAAATTTGTTTGTCAAAAAACGCTTATAACTATTTATTTTACTAAAACAATCTGTCCTGGTGTCTTATGTAAACTTGTTCAGCTCTAAAGTTTACATATACCCTGCAAATACCATATTTTTAGCTTTTAAACTCACTAAGAAAACTGTACTGATGGCCTTTAGTCCCAGTTTTAATAATTAATTTTTTTTCACAATTTCTACTGTAATAATATATCTTTCACTCTTAATTAAAGTTATAATACACATTTGTCTGGTCAAAACAAGCTCTAAACGAAGAATTTTGACCTAATATTGGCCGAATTACAACAAAATT
>CAJVQA010001583.1:0-24959 GCA_910591915.1 Cetraspora pellucida
CAATGAGTTTTTAACCTATTTTGATAATTTTACTATCATTAGAATCAGAAAGACCTACTCTACAACTTTTACTTAATAATTAAAATTAGGTTACTTAATATAATATTTCATAAAATTAAATATAAAAAAAATTTACCATTAGGTTTATATATAATTTTAAAATATGACACCCTACCCTTAAAATATGAGTGCGTGAGGTGAAAACCTGGAAACCGATTTATTGATTTACTATGATCGTTTTGCAGGTTTTCACTCTCACGTATTCATATTATCAAAATAGACTATTAGTCTTATTTTCTTTAAATATGCTAAAGCTACGCATAACTAGTTTAAGAATCTTAGTAAATTTTCTAATCAATTTAAAAAATAAAGTATCTTTATTATACAAAACTAAAAACATAGTATAATTGTACTTGTTGCAAAAATAATACTGTATATGAAAACCTCTAAGACTGGGCGAAACTGGCGAAATTGAGCAAAACCTGAATCTGCCCGAACTTCTGAAATTTGTCAAGTTAATAGAGGTAATGTACTAGAAAAACTCTATTTGAAGACAAGTACCAAACGGTGATCTTTCTATACCATGACCTATGTTGGATATTACTAAGAGTAAGTCAGATTGTCATGTTTCGTTCAGATTTTGCAGTTTCGTCCAGTTTCGGAGGCTTTACCAGTTTTGGATTTACGGGTTCTGTCAAAACTTTGCTTCGGAGATTCGCTTGGGCAAAGTTTCAGTTTGGCCGCAGCGCTGATTATAATCAAGACTGTAATGGTGATCATATTTCACAAAATTTGCAACCATAAAATAAACTTCTCGAGCCTATGCTTTTAAATTTTTCTTAAAAAAATTATATTTCGACTTAAAATAATAGACATCATTTTTAAATAATATTTTAATACAATAAACCCTTTAATGCGTCGGACCTAAAATTGCATTGTGCTGTGATTTAACATTTTGAAGAAAGCTGAAAATCTAAAATTCCTGAATTTTGTTTAAAATTCATTCCAGAAAAGGGATCTAAAGCAGGATTAGAATTCCACACGTATTCTGCAAAATGAGAAGCTGCAAGCGCATATTTTTCGCCAAATACATCCGAAATCCAACCAAGCACCATGTCCATTCCTAACAGTTTTGATTAGATAAATAACAAAATAAAATAATGCTTTACAAGATTAAAATTTAATAAATGAAAAATAGTTACCAGCAGATACTTTAATAAAAAAAAATGAAATAATTTGATGGTAATATAAATACAGGAATAATTTGACAAACTACATGGACTGCATAATCGCATATTTACCTCCACCTGATGTATAGAACTTTCCATCAACAACCCATCTAGCATGTTTAATCCATTTCACATTGGGGCCTAAAAATTTTGATACTCAATTATTCCACATGATGTTAATAATTACTTGAATAGACAAAATAATTAATACAAACCATAACAGACAACCGTATCAAAAGTGGTTTTATTTGATGTGGCATTCTTACCATCTAAATGACCTGTGAATTTTCATCATTTAAACCAAAAAGAAAAGCTAAAATCTATAAGATGATTTTATCGAAAAAGATATTCACCAACCTGTCTTTGCAACAATAGCACTTGCTGTACAAACCATCAAAACGTATTCTACTTTTGGAATCCACTTATTGATAAAGTCCATCAGGACTGGGTTTTCAATTCCATGTTTAATATATCCCCGACCACCTTATAAATATTTAAGAAATACATCAACCTCCAACATAAAAACTATAATAAATAATGTTTAGAATACCTGGTATTAACAGAACATTAAATTCAGGACAGTTATCAAAAGAGTAATCCGACCAATTAGAACATTGGCTGCGCGAATCATATTTTCCTCCGTTTTGAGAAATTGTAATTATTTTTACGTTAAGATTCTGTTCTTCATATAAACTTCCTAAAAAACGAATTGTACCGTTATAGTCCAAAATATCATAATCTTCATAAAGAAGCGCACCGATCACAAAACATTTATCAGTCATTTTGTTAGAACTACAATTGAATTTGTTCAATGATCAGAGAATATAATAAATTTTCCAGCTTTATAACATTAATACAAGTGGCGTAGTATTGATGAAAGTGTGCATCAATGTAAAGTACAGCATGAATGCAAAATGTGCAGCATTAATTGAAGGGGTGCATTCGCGGTGTTACAGTTCGGGGAGAAGCTTCCAAGTTTTTATTGATAATTTCAATTCTAAGCCGTAAACATAAGAGGCTTCTCTTTAATAAGTATTTAATGGCAAAGCTTTCGGAAAGCGTGAGAATGTGGTGATAGACAATTTATCAGTAGATTACTAAAATTACTATGCATGGGACAAATATACGGTTAACCTTAATTCAATAAGGTTGATACGGGTTTGTAACAAGTCTAACTTTGATAATGTACGACGAATTTAAGGAATCTATTATCTATTATGCTATTACGATATTACTATCATGTGCATTTATAATGCATGACGATCATAGACTAATTTAGGGGGATCGCTAAAGTTTTAATTATAATTAGGCCGTTCGAAGTTGTCACCCCCCAGCTGAAGGCTCCCCCGAGACGAACAACCAATTGAAACGCTGAATAAATCTCATCATTCTCTTGATTTACATCGACCAATCAAATTGTCTCATATTTGTTCGTTCTATATGTTCGTTTAATTTTACCCCCCCCTCCCAAGAGTACTAAAAGTGATGTCAACCGAAAATTCAATTACAAGCGGCCTTAGGGTTAGGTTTAGTATTTAGGGCAAGAATAGGTATACAGGTAAAATTGCTTTCCCGACATTTTTTATTAATGCGCGAAGACAGGTTTATACTGGGGTTTTTTGATTTTTTAACTTCTTCGGGCTGATCCGTGTAAGATTTTTTATTGGCTGATCTACATATAAAAAATCACGTGAGCACAAGGCCCCTAATTTAGTCAGTACGATAAGGTTTTGAATACAATACTGATAGCTGCGCAACTTAGTTGACGAAACTAGGAACGAAGTTATGGCATTTTTCCCATAAGATATAAATATAATGGTGAATTTAGTGTCACAACTAGAAATAGTCAAGTTTTCCAGTTGCATATACACAATACATAATAAATTTCTTTAATGGTTTTTAATGGTTGAATTTTTGTAATTATGAAGATAAAAATCTACTGTTATATACGTTTATTTGAAACCCATATATAATCATTCAATATGAGAACTCCAGCTTTGAGTTACAATTAGAGATGGGTTTATGTCTTTATTTTGTGATAATTTATAAATGATAAGTAACTTGACCTCTTCAACTATAGAATGACTGGTCATATAATACAAACTTTCCTTCATTTGTTTTATTAAAAAATAAGAAACATTCAATTTTAAATAATATTTTACTAAAGATTCAATAATAGAAAAAGTAATAACAACATTTGCTGAAAAAAGAGTATCTTGTTTCTATTCTTCAAATTGCTTTTGTTTTTGCTTCTTATTACTTCATTCCATTAGTATTTTATCTAATTCAGATAATGATATATTATTGTTTTCTAACATTCTCTTGATATATGTATTTTGATTTTTGACAAAAAACATAGATTAAATACTAAGTATAAATACTATTATAATAAAAGCATATGCTCATAAAAATTAATATTCATAAAGATAACATTCAAGATACAATCTTGAATTAGGAAAACTTATAATTTGATCCTAATAGTACCCAAACTATGTAACATATTTATATTTTTATATTATCAAGATTTATTACAAAACTTATTAAATAAACCTCTTAACTTACTAAATAATATTTTTTTATATTTTTCTTAATATGTCAAATACAAAAAAGATGTTACATTTCTAAGTACTCTAGTATTACTGTCTGTTCTATTGTTGGATCACTATCAGTTATAAAAATGTTAGAATATCTATTATTAATAGATTTTTTTTGTTATTTAAAGAACTTATTAGTATGTTTCAATTGTCTTATTACTAACAAAAGTTTGAATAATAATATGAGATTGCATATTATCATTCTAAATTATAAACAAAAAAAGTGATATGTTGTACCTATTGGTATCTGCTATGTTATTATAATCAATTGATTCACTAAACTTATACTATAATAAATTTATTTTGGATTTATTTAAAACAAATTTGTTAATATACTAGTTTTATCTTCATATATAATTTTAATAAATCAATAAAAATCTTCTTGTTATTTGACAATAACTAATTATAAAAATATGATATATTATTTTTAATTATATTATTTGATAATCAATATTGTTATATTTCAATATAAAAATCCTTAAAAAACAGGAGATAAAATGAAAAATTTTTTTAAGATATTTCATATCATGTTTATACTAAGCTGGCATTTAGTAATCAAAAATTCAAATTTTTATTACATTTTTTTAGTAAATTATTTTTTTTCAAACTGTATCGTTTTATAAAATAGATTATAATTATGATTATTATTAAAAATAGCAACAATTATATAAAAATCAAAATTATCTTTTAAAGAATATAAAAGATTAATATACTATAGATATATTATATAGATTAAAATACTTTACTTTACACTATCTTTTAGTTTAAATAAACCTAAATGTTTGCAAAGAATAATCTGTTTTTAAATTATCTTTTCATTTTCTGCTGTATTTATTGTTTTCAAATACCTAAGTCATATCTTAAACTCTTTATATTTAGCAAAATATCATATGTAAGCTTAGTTTCTTCAAAATTTTTAAAAGAATTTCTATTCTTTAAAGATACTATCTTTGCATTATTATGCATATTACTTATATTCTCACTGCAATGAGAAATTTTCTCAAAATATGTTGCTATATCAATATCATCCTTATTATATTTTTTTATAAATCTTGATTTTTGTTTAATGCTATAATCTTGATTTAAACTTGTTTTAGAAAAAAATTTATAAGAATAATATTAGTAAACTCAGTATTAGTAATAACAAATTTAAGCAAAAAAATCTATTTGAGTTCCTGACTAACAGAATTCTGACAATCATAAACCTGACAGTTTTAAATTGCAAACTTCTTGCTTATGATTTTTTGAAAATTTGTATAATACCTATAATACTTTTAGCAAAAATGTAATTCTTGATAAAATAATCTAAAAGTTATAAAACTTGTTTTAGTACTTTAATATATGTAAAAAGCAAAAGAAATTAAATTGTATTACTTATCTGTGCTGACACTAATTGAGACGTAAGTAACACTTAAATTTGGAAATAATTTTATTTGTAGTATGGTTCTTAATTTAGAGTAATTTAAAAAACAAAAAATTTATTCAGTACTTTAGTATATATAAAAAGTGATATAAAGAATGCCTGTATAGACATGTAATAAATGATGTGAATAATCATTTAAATTCATACTTATCTGTGTAGACACTACTTGAGGTGTGAGTAACACTTAAATCCAGAAATCATTTTATTTGTAATGTGATTCTTGATTTAGAGTAATATAAAAAAGCAAAAGATTCATTCAGTACCTTAGTTATAAAGAATACCTGTATAGACGAGTAATAAATGACACAAATAACCATTTAAATTCAAAATCCAAAAATCATTTTTTAAATAATGAGATCACGTGACGGGTGCACAATGATGCATGGTGCACCAAATTATAATTCTTTAATTTATTTTTAAAATATAAACTACAAAGATTTTAAGCAAAGATATCCTGATAATAAAGATAAATTAAAGACCAACTATTGAATAAGTCATTGTAAATATAATATATTGACGAATTTGATTCAAATACAACAGATAACGTTTAACGGAGCAATAAAAAATTATTGATTACATTAAGTAATTGCATGGTAGGGTCAGAAGAAACTGGCAATCGCATGTTTCCTGACTTTGTTCTGCATGACTTTGCTACCTCAAATTCATGCCATAAGGCCGAATAACGTATGTTAAAACATCGTTAAAGCAATCCAATGTCTAATAAAACGATCACTTCAATGACATCCATTTCGTAGACATAACATTTTACCGGACAAAATTTGGCATGTTTTATTTCACCGACACTTATTTGGCTGACAAGTTCATTTCACCGAAGCTCATTTCACAGACAATTTTTTTTTATAACTTACACTAACATTAACTCTAATTTTTAACTTAACCCTAACGACAATGTGCAGAACTTCTGTGAAATAAATTGTCAGTGAAATGAACTTGTCAGTCAATCAAATGTTGGTGAAATAAAACATGTCGGCGAATTTTTTCGGTGAAATGTTATGTCTACAAAATGAGTGCGATAAAGTGAGCAGTAAGAATAAGGACATCCTATACTAAAATTTGGGAATGAATTTGTTTGTTAGGACACGAAAAGTACTTTTTTTTTAAAAAAAAAATTTATGTTACACTGGACCTTATTTGATTGCTTGTCGTATCTACTTTATCCAATCAGAAACGGCACATACATATGTCAAATCAATCTAAAGATTCTCACACTGACTGGTTTATCATTCATGTAATTCGTGGTATGATTCTGCCAAAAATCGCTCATAACTCAAAAATCAGTATAAGAATCACCTTTTGTGCTCTAACAAAAAGTTTTCATTGGACAATCTAACTATGTATACTACTCTCCTCTAACACATAATTCTGACCCTAACCCTAATCTTGACAAACTTTTAAGAATTTCGTCTGCGCCACAAACCTGGTACACATATTCCGAGTACCATTTACTCGAATTAAAACTAAACCGACAACTCCCGGTAATTTGGCTTAACCGGGCAAATTGTTGGTTGACACATGTCACGAAGCAGCATGTGTTCATTTGCCTGGATGAACCAAGTTACCGTGTATACGTCTCCACTCTTGAAAATAGTTTAGACCAATCTTTGTAAGTTATGACCATTTTTTGGGAGAAAAAAGCATTATTTTAATCGATCAGAGACTGGACCGGGCAAATCCATTTCTAATAATCATTGCTAAAATCTTCTAAATAATGATTATTTGTTCTCAGGAACGGAAGTATAGACTTGCCAATCTGTTAGTAACCTTTAATTTCATTCAATTTTAAGTATCGTTCACTAAAGTGCGACCACGCCTGTAACCAAAATAATTCTAGTTCATAATCGGCTGGGGTTGTGCTACAAAAATTACATGTTTATATTTTATGAAAGTTTACGTAAGTCTGGTAAATTAGATTCCAATGTGGGTGTAGTATTAATTACATCTGGTATTTAAATGACGAAAATTAATTTACATAAATTAACATGTGTAAAATATGGTAATTTTACAACTTGTATCGGGCATCTACATATGACGCTCTTCCATATTAGTGTTACTGGTTGAAAATGGAATCCTAATATTATTGATATAAAAAAGTTTAAATTAGTTCACACCTTTCTGAAAAAAGTTGCAGAAAGATGCATATCATCATATCATGGGGAATTCACGATATTTCCCAGATTTCCAAACCAGCTCTAATCAAATATTTATAGCTGTTTTCAAAAAGGAGCAGATGCAAATCACCATATTACAAGAAATTCATGAAGTTTCTAATTGGATTTTAATTTTAGATTTTAATTAAGAGCTTGCTATCTATTGCCGGTGGCTATACAACTGGAGGTACTATATCTCAAAACGTACCAAGTAAAGTGTTCAGAACCCAAAAACTAATCCTAACTAAGCCCTAATTAGGCACCCTTTGTATAACCACCGTTAAAGTACTAAAATTGGTTATTAATTAGAATTTCTTGATGCTTGGATTTCCCACATAGATGTATGGAAATCATTGTTCACATTTTTTTGAAACAGTAATTTTCTTCGACTCCAACATGGGTATATGAAATCATCTTCCACATCTTTTTGAAAACATCGTAATGAATTAACCTAATAAACTTGTCTAAAAATTCTCAAGATTCCCGATTATATTTTATTCTTTAAAATGCTTTGCGAAAGGTGTTATCCCGTGATTTTTGTGATAATGATAACGGGAAATTTCACATTTTACAGCCTGCTTCAAAAAGGTGAGAATGACATATATTTATGTGAGAAATTAAGAATCGGGAAATTATTAATAGCAAAAATTGAAGATCTGATCATTTTCTGTGATCTTATATGACATAATAATCTGCAAAGGTCACACCTTTGCGAACTACAATAGTATTATGTCTAGTTGTATATGGTTTACCCTCATTATAGTGGACCACTTTAAAGCGGATTCTTCGCTATATCAGTGTGATCCTCCCGAGCAATTTAGAAATTTTATTATAATGCTATGTAATTTTATATGTGAACAGATGCAGGTCATCATACACGGAAATTTTCCCAGATTTCCAGAATTTCAAAACTAGTTCTTTCTCGGTTCTTCAATTTTTACGCAGCGATAGGTATATGGAAATTGTTCACACCTTGAAAGGACTTGTAAAATTTACAGATTGCTGGGTAGAATAATGGCAAAATCCCCCCAAAAACCATGAACTTTGACATGATTTGTAAACCTAACATTTAGTGTACTACTAAAGATAATATTAATATAAGAACCTTGGAGCTTTGCAAAAATAAGTGTTCTGTGGATCACTATGTCATACAAGAATCGGAAATTCTGTAGATTTTAAGAGTTTAAAATAAATATAACGCAATCTAGAATCTTAGAAATTTTCTCTGATCACCATCACGAAAATCATGACGTCACATCTCCCGCAAAGTAAAATGTCAAAATTTTCGGATTTTTTGTGATAGGCTTTTCTGATAATCATTTCCAATATACGTAATTATTGTGGTTTGTAAATTTGCAGATCTTTAAAGAAAAAAGAAATCACTTGATTATTAGACGATTGCTGATTTGTTTACATAATGAGCATGACGTTATTGACATCATACTGCACTTATACGTATATCTATTGTAAAAAACTATACTTAAGAAAATCAGAAATTTAGGAGATCGGGGAATCAGGTAATTTTGATTTACGGTGTGATACTGATCACCATATCATGGGTAATTCATGAAATTTCCAGATTTCCAGAATTTTCAAAGCCCGCTATAATTATATTTTTATAGCAAGGATTTCCATTTACCCACGTGAGAAACAAAATCACCTGGAAATTTTGATTAGTAAAGATCAGATTAGAACAGGCTGTGAAGTTTCTGGAATCTAAGAAACTTTGTGAATTTGTCATATGAAAACATCTATAATTTTTGCTAATCAAAATGATTTTCTAATTCTTCGAGTTCCTGCATAGGCTTTTTTAAAAGTAACATAAAGATCCGATTATAGTGACTTCGAAAATTCTGGAAGTCTGATTTTTATGAATTTCCCGTGATATGGTGATCTGCGTCTATTTATACCTTTTTTTGAAAAACATCTAATAACGACAATGATCTGTAAAATTCAGCAATTCACAATATTTGGGGTCTTGGCCTTGAAAATAACCTTATAGGACATAGTAATTACCATGTACCATAAGGTCATTTTAAAGGCGAAACAATCTTAAAAGAAGTTAATTATCGATATTGCACAAACATATCTAGTTTAGTTTAGTTTATTGTCCGCAAATTACGGACTTTAAATGATTTCTACAAGTAGATTATGTAAGTGAACTTTAGTAGATTAGATAATATTCAAAGAAATGGTTATATGGGTACAATATATACATATGTATAGAAATATGACATGAATATAAAAATTCATAGATATTTAGATTTAAAATATAATTTACACAAAATATTTAAATTGGAGTTTATTTAAGCCGTATATGCATATGCTTTACCTCTTATAAATCCTTTATAGGTTTGAACTGATGCGCTACGTAAATATGTCTGTTTCTATGAATTAGTATATGCTGATACTCGATAAGTTGTTGTCACAGTAATACTTTTAACTTTCGGCAACATTTTTAACTACTTGATAAGTTTAGTCACTTTTATAGTTCAGTAATACTTTTTACTTTCGGCAGTACTTTTAACTTTGAGCATTTCGATGACCAAATTCTGTTCGAAAATACTTTTGGCTTCAATAAACCAAAAGTATGCATACTTTCGGAAGAAATATCTATCTCAGCGTGTTATATCCCATTGTAGAGACGTGTCGACACGTCTTTACAATGAGATGTAACTCATTGACGCAAATATTTCTTCACTTATAGGAAGAACATTAAACGATGTTGTTGTTTCATTCCGCATTATAGTAGTTACAGTTTTTCTGGTAGTTATTTGGTTAATAAAAATGATTTATGATTATATAATAAAGCCAAAGATATAGTTTTTATTGATGTTCGAATAATTGGGTTATTTACTATCTTTGATATCGAGTGAATTGGAATGTGATATGTATCTATATGCCACATAATCTTATTTTTTGTACGCAATATATTTTATAGAATACAAAGTAAACGTTTTTAAGATTTATTTTTCTGCAAATAAAGTTAATTCTAGAGTTATTATAAAAAGCATAATATTTAGGTAATTTGATGATTTGAGTCGTTTAAAAAATTTTTTAAAAAACCATGACTCGATAGGAAAAAAAAACACGTTCATATCTCTTTAATTTTTCAAACAAGAGTCTCGGCGCAAAATTTCCTCTATTAATATATTTTATTTCAGTGAAAAGAATAAATTGAATCCATTCAATGTATCGAATGTAATATTATGATATGTACTTCTCATTTGCGAAATAACGCGCTTATGCCTTACATCTTGTATCTTAATTTTTTTCATGTTGACATGCTACAGTTATAAAATTTGATTTTTTTAAAGGTCAAATATGGAGTGTTATCGCTTTATGATATTTTGTCATTAAAATTTCATAGTATTTCACGTGCATAAGGCTTAATTTAGAAGTGACATTTTACTACCGTTAAAAAAAAATAAAATGCGTGATATCTTAAGCAAGATAATTTTTCTGTATAAGCATTTGATACATCAACAATTTTAATAATTTAGCTCAGTTGGAGTTTGGATCAGATCATCGAATCATATGGCTTGCAAATGTGTAAAGGACAAAGAAAATTAAATTCGCGCATCAATAAACGGATTAAGCTTAGAATTTATGCTAAGAGATACAAATTCTACTTGAAATAAGAATTTACTTAGTACATGACGATAATCTTAATCGAGAAATTCATTTACCGGAGTATGAAAATCAGGAGACTAATTAAACCGTAACGATAACGTAATTGTGCGACATAAAAATTTCTTATAAAAGCAGTTTACCGGTTTACAAATTTCAATAATTTTCTAAATTACGATAATAATAATAATATTTATATTTGGTACAATGCCGCCGCAAATACCGGATAAATCTTCACTAATTTATACGCCATTTTATTGTGAAGAAAACGTTTATCATCTATGCAAAAAATTTTCTGAGCTTTTAGATAAAAGTATTGGAAACTATGAAGTTTATGCTTGCTTTATTTCCAATCAAACGCGATCGGTTCGTTATAACTTTTTGATTTATATGATTTTTTTTAAAAGATGATGACCTATATATTTTCTTATATTCAATTCGTTTATTAGGTGCCAATAAGGAAGCAAAAGGCCGCAAAAAGTCCCGATGGATTTGTTATATGGGTATGTAGATTTGAAATTTAAAAGAAAGCGATAATATTCAAACTTCATCTTTTAATTGATTTAAATTCAAATAGGATTATCATGTAATTCTTTTGCTGAAGGAGTTGAAGGGAGATGATGAAAATTCGAATAAAAAAAGGCAAGAATTTGATTAATAGAGATATGATGTGTATTAGTCATAATTCAACTTTACAAATAATTTAGGTCATGGGTATATGATTTTGATACTACCCTTTCTTTCCCATGCGATTTTGAAACTTATGCACGTGAGTCTTTGTCATTTGTCAACTTGCCAGAATATAATAGGTATTATAATTTGAATTGTTGTATGTATTTTGTATTTTTATAATGATAACACAATATTAATAAGTTAAGTCATTATAGAAAATATAGAGTTGTCCCTTTCGAAACATTTCTCAAGGTGTTTGCCTCTGATCGAAGTCACATGGTTTGTTAATTCTTACACGTATTATGAGTTTTCAGTCATTCATATTATTTTATTAATAATCTTGTAATAAATCGATTAAAGTTCAGCAGCAAGGATGTTATTATCCCACCACCTGATTATCCACCAATTTTTACAGCAGGTACTGTTATCATTAAATATTAAATAACCTGGATTGGATATTAATCAAAATTTATTTACAATTATCTCGTAAATTTACTTAGAAGCCACAATGAACCTTCCATCTTTTATTTCTATGACTGAGAATTTGGATTCGGCAGACTTTGGAAATGTTTTAGATGAGAATAATTTTTTTAAATTTTGTGGTTTGACACATTAATACTTTGGTGCTAAAAATCATACACAAAACTGTGAATTTTTTTATAAGGGTTAGTTGCTTTGAATAAGTTTACGATTGTTTTTCATTTCATAATTTTAATTAATATTTTTAGTCATTTAGTTTAGTAGATAAACTAGACTAAAACAATTAGGCAATCCTTTTAAAATAGTTAAGTCTAAATAATTTAACAGTAAAGCAGTCCTATTTATTCAAAGTAATGTAGAATAATAGTTGTAACCTTTTTGTTAATAATATAAAGAATTTTTTTTTTATAATTTACGTGATAAATTTCTATTATGTAAACCATGTTCAAGCTAGTGAATAACTATTATAGAGTCCTGAGAAAAAAGAGATAGAAAAAAATTAAGATTCTGCTTATAGTAATTTGGGAATTCAAAAATGATATAGATATGCCTTTTTATCTATAATAGTAATAGTACAGTACAGAATATATCGAATTTACCGATTTTCAGATTAAGTGTATTTACAGATATTTCAATTACTTATGCGTATTTAATTCTATATCAAATGAATTCTAGTTAACTCAGTTTCTTGAATAAGGAAAAGGCAAGCTTTCTTAGTAGGGCCAAGCGAGATCTTCGTTCATTATAGTGCTTAGCAATAAATTATACCTCATGAATTTTGTGATGATCGAAGGAAATTTCTAAGACTTATTAAAATCGGTAAAATTCTTAAACTATCTCAGAGTACCACATGATATTTTGATCTACAAAGTCACATCCTTCTGCAAAGAGAAATAATCAGCCGAACTAATAAATTTCCGAAATTTAATTGCTTTTTTTGATTGATATTTAAGCCATACGTACGTTATACACCAAAGAAATTTAATCGTGATGTAGAAATTTACTTAAGAAATTTTGAATTCAACACAGCAAATAACTAGGTGAAAAAAAAGTGCAAAATGGCGATTTTGATCACCTTGATACATATCGATACTTGCCAGAATATCCTCGTATTATAAAATTATTGTCCGTCACGAATACTGTTTACATTCATTACACAAACCGACAACTTAGCAAATTTACAACTACTTTAAAGTAACTATAAAGTAGATATATAGTCACTTTATAGTAGTTATGGTTTTAAAGCTACTGCAAAATAGCAATAAGTTTTACAACTATTTTTCAAAAAACTTTAAAAAATCGTAACTTTGAGGTTTAAAAATTTTTATAAAATAGTAATAATAGTGTAGTAAAATAGTAGTAGAATGGTAACAATACTAGTAAGCATATTTCTATTTAGTAGTAACTTTAACTATAAAGTAACTATACACAGTTACATTATAGTTACTTTAAAGTAGTTCTAAAGTTGCTAAATTGACGGTTTCTGTAAAGCTTTTTATAATTCTATTTGTTCGTGTGAAAAAGCATGTATATTTTATCAATCAATAATTTGGATTGTAAGACTATGGGAAAGATTTATTTTTAAGCATGCATACGTAGTATGCGATTTTAAGATATACGTACGTACGAGTATTTGCTATTTATGTGAAATTGCATATGTACCATGACAAACATTGGCTTTTTTGAAAATCGTGACCGGGTAGTAACGAAAAGTTGCCGAGGTCTATATATAAAATCTATGCGCACAATATGCTCAGAGCACATGCTTTTACATGTTTTTTTTAATAGAAATACGCACGTAATTCATAAGCTTTTGAGCTACACAGTATACTATAATAATTATTAATGTGCACATAACTTATCTACAAAATTAATTACATAACAAAAATCATATAGTGCACAAATTCTTATTGCGCTTTGTAAAAAAGTGTAACCCCACAATTTTCGTGACAACGATAATGGGAAATTTCGGAGATTCTAAATAGTCTATCAACTAGGGATGTCAACGGTTCGGTCATGACCGGTCATGACCGTGACCGATACCAGTTCGGTCACAAATCCTGACCGATCGAACCGACCGCTTGACCGATACTATATTTTTTATTTATCATTGTAACGATCTGTAAAATAATTATCATGATACAAAAATAGGTTTGATTATAAGTATTATGCTGAATTATTGTTATATACAACTTTAACCAATTAGTTAAATGATATTTAATAAATATTCATATATCGTATATCGATTATACTTGAAATAATGATTTTTTCAATCTCTATTATTGAATTAAATTTATTCTATAAAACATATTACATTATTAACTATATATTATATTTTTACAGATTATATAATTTAAATATAAATTTATTCCGCATTAGCTTATTAACTCTAAATCAAAAAAAGATTTATCGTAAATAAGAACCATTCCTCTACCTCATTTTTTAAAACAACAGATTAGCGGAAATCACAATGAGATGTTTAACAAAGTTGTTTCCACTAAATCTGACATTTAATAAAATAGGCAGAGGGGACAGTGCTTATTACGGTGAATGCGGTAACTTAAATTAACTAATATGAATTAAATAATGCTGGATATTAAAATTTTAAATTACCCATCGGTCATGACCGCGGTCGGTTCGGTCATGACTCATGACCGATGGTGCCCGACCGAAACCGACCGTGACCGACCGTTGACATCCCTACTATCAACCATATATACTATCAGTAATATTTCTATCTATTTTGAAATCTGTAAGATTCTCTTAGAATCAAAAAATCACACAATTTCCTCGTGATTTTACAAGTTATCATGATCTGCGAGGGCCACACTCTTTTGCAAAGCGCAATAAAATTATTCACATAATTCTGTATACATTGTGCACAAAATTCACAAACGTTTGGGTTCAGATTTTATACACTGGCCAAAAAAACATTGAGACTTCTGGATTGGTAGCGAAGCCTTAAGGGATATAAAACAGGCATAATGTTTAATTTTTTTGTTATATATTGTTATTGTTATTTGAGGTATTTATTCTTGTCATTTAAGTGATAAGCATAAGAATTAGACTTAGACAAAAGTTTAGAATGATGTTCTGTAAATAAAATTAAAGCGGTACATGAGGTTTTTTTGAATCTACTGCACAGCCTCAGTCCCTAAAGACTTTTACCATTAGGTTTCGCATATATATATATAAAACATCTACTTTATATGTGTAAAGTTGGGCTCCCATCATTTTTAATTAGTGCTCCAAGGTTAGTTTAAACGTCAGTTTTTGTTGTTTTGCGGTTTTTTCACTTTTTCTGTGCATATCGGTGAATTAATAATTCTGGTCAAATTTGCAGATCATTTGGCCAGATCTAGAACAAAACAACTTTAAATGTGGTCAGATGATCTGCAAGTTTGACCAGAATTATGAACGATGGATCCGTTTTTGATCCCGATTGGTAATTCAAACCTGGCTTATAAAGCTGGCCAGAATTATGAAAATTGCACTGCGCAGCCTCAAAAAATGCCTGCGCAGGCTGCGCAGTGTCCCATCTCTAGGTACATGTGGGGTGTCAATAGAAACCAACCAATTGGTTTTTAATAAGTTTTTTTTTTAAAAATTTTAAATTAAAATATCTTAATAACTATTAAACCAAAGTTGGTAAAATTTTTTTATTTTAATTCTATAGCTATATAAAATTAAAATAAAAAAATTTTTATCAAATGTGGTTTAATGATTGTTGAGACATTTTGCTTTAAAGTTTAAAAAAAATATACTTAGAAACGATTTGCTTGGTTTCTATTGACACCTCTCCATATGCGGACGGGCTATGTAAAAGAGAGGTTTAGGAAAGAAAAACGAAGACGTATACCCAAAGCCCTATTAATATACCAAGGTACTTGTTATATGTTCATTAAGGTAGCACTGTTCATTTAAAGTAGCGATTTATCTAAAGTAGCTACTCTATACAAGTAACCCTCAATATATGAAACCTTTGATATAAGAAACTCTTGATATAAGAAGATTTTACAAGTCTCAATTGAGAATTTTTATAATAAAAAGCATTCGATATAAGAGAATCTTGTTATAAGAAAGATTTTGATTGGACCTGGTAACTTTCTTATATCAAGCATCACTTGTATATCTAAAGAAGTGCCTGGCTAAAATTAAGTCCCTGAAATTAAATCTTCATGTATGCATTAAATCGTAATTTTAGTCAGGGCTGCTTCAAATATATAAAGTAGCTACTTTAGATAGGAGGCTATTTTAGATGCAACAGCGCTGTCTTTTTGCGCTTTTAATAAGTTTTAGACTTTGATGTCTTGGTTATAAAGAATATAAGTGGAATAGATTTCTCAGTTATTATAATTTTTTTGCTGTGTTTGGTATTCTAACGGTTAAGATCTCAAATGATCGTATTACATCTTTCGTTATTACTTTATTTTCCATCATTACAGCTGTTTTAAAAAAAGATGCGGAAATGATTTCCATATACTCATGTGGGAATTTGAAAATTCTGATTAGTAAAAAATTAAAGAACTGATTAGAACGGGCCCTGAAAACTCTAGAAACTGAGAAATGTTGTAAATTCTCTACATCTTTCCACAATTTTTTTGAAAACAGCTGTAAATGTATATTATCCGACAAACTTTTACGATCATTAATTTCTTTCTTTAGGTGTTATGAAATAATCACGTTTACTCAAATTAAAACTCAGTCGATAGAGATTGGAAATTTTATTATGTATTCTTATTTAATATTACTTAATGTTATCTAATTTTTTGAACATTGAGTATTAATAAGTCATTCTACGGTAATTCTATTTTTAGCGATGTTTATTTAATCTCAACTTTAATTAAATCATTTCTTACCGTTATCACATGTGATAGTAATAAGTAAGAATTTGCTTAACATTAGTAATATTATTTAATATTAGTTAAACGATAAAAAATAAGCATTGATTACTTAATAAATTACTTTCCCATCCCTAATCATGGTCATAAATTGTCGGATAATACTATTATTCAGCAAATTTTTGAATAACAGTAACTTGGCTCTACTATGCAAATAATTGGCTGACATATACCTAGGGATGGGTTCGGTCACGAACGGTCACAATCATTCATAGTCAATTTGCTAAATACTTAGATGATTTTTTACTTTTGAGCTTTTAATTAAAGTTGTTCAGAATTAAATTCTGATCATCTCATATTATATGTGGAAAGAACGATACCTTCTCTGGAACTCGGAATTTCAAAATATGTTACTGCCATGACCGGTTATTAGCCGTCGGTCAATAACCGGTCATGGCAGTAACATATTTTGAAATTCCGAGTTCCAGAGAAGGTATCGTTCTTTCCACATATAATATGAGATGATCAGAATTTAATTCTGAACAACTTTAATTAAAAGCTCAAAAGTAAAAAATCATCTAAGTATTTAGCAAATTGACTATGAATGATTGTGACCGTTCGTGACCGAACCCATCCCTACATATACCGCGAAGCGGCACGTGCTCATTTGCCCGGTTGAACCAAATTACCGTTATTCAAACAATTTTCTGAATAATTATATATATACGTCATAATTGGCTACGTATCCCTTTCCGGGAAGATTTAAGATCACTGAACCCAGTGATATCTTCGTGATAATCATATCACATGGTAAATCATTCAGCCTAAGTTAGGATTAGTGTTAGGATAGGTGATAGTATAGTTTATGCCGATTTTGTTAGTGCTAGCGCTAGTAAACAAATGACGTAATTGCATGATTTCACGTGCTGTGATTATCACTGGGTCCAGTGATCTTCAAGTGTCCCTCACTTTCCAGATGGTCATTTATCCAATAGGCCACTTAACCGACATCACGCCGCGTGAAATTTACTAACCAAATATAACTGCAACTAAACAGAATGCTAAATGATCACCTCGCATGATGTAGGCTAGATGACTGTCGGGGAAATGACCTTTGAAAGTTAAGCGACATCAGTCATAATTACCTTAATCGATATAAATTTAAATTAATGTAACATGATATTAGTGGTACAACCAAAATTCAACAGATCACCAAATTTAGGGTCGGAATTTGCTTGGAGCTCATAGAATTCATACAGGAGGATCCCCAAAATTCCGGGTCGAAACCATCGGATTTAGCGCGGCATTTAGGGGGTGCCCTTATGTCCAGAAAATCCCGGGCTGAAGATCAATTCCGACCCTATCCGGATCCAATAAAATCACAGGATCTTGTGTAACAAAACAAACACGAAAAACATCAGAATTGTAAAAAAAACGTAAATAACACAAAAATTTACTATGATAACTAACTTCCGACCTCTAATTAAAAGTTTTCAGAATGAAATTTTACTCATAGGACACAATTGTTAATGTTAGATATATAGTGAATTTTCGAGATACTACGACCCATATTCTTTTGGCCGGCAGCTCGGAATTTTCTGGACATAAGGATATCCAGTCTATACATGTCGTAGAAACTATTTCAGCTAGCGCTCTGAAACTGTCAGAAAAACTTGGGAACTCGAATTTTATTACAGCTTTTTTTCATTATTTTTGGGACATCTTGTAAAAAAATTGACCGAATTATTTGCCAATTCAATAAGTTTTTGGCTTCAGCAGCGACGAACTTTTGATTTTGGTGTAATATATCGATAATTATACATATCGATATTTTTTTTGCAATTGTATTCCGAACGATATTACATCGTCAACACATCCAAATTAAGTTGAGTTGCAAGTCCAGTATGCGTGGTGTGTTTAGTCTGTACGAAAATTTATGGTGAATATCATTCTTGTCAACCAACAGAGCTAACAAAAAAAGTGTTCGAATATAAAACAAGCTTTCATAATAAATACATTAACACGAGCAGAAAAAAGTTCAATATGAACAAGAATTGATTTCTGGTTTAAAATAACACAAGTTATTATTCAAAATAACCAAAGATTTTATTAATATTTGTCGAAACTGTGTTAAGAATTATAATTAACGAAATCAGAGTAAACATTTTTTATGCATGTTGTTTAGAAGTTTTCATATACAGCATAATGATTATTACAAAATATAAGTCAAAAGGAAAACAATTCAAGTCTTCAAATGTTGAAAAACAAATATATATAGATTTAATATACATAAAATATGCAAATAACTGTTATATTACCAAAACTTAAATCTAGATCTTTTATTTAATAGTTTATAAACCTTTTCACGATTGTCTAAAGCAAATGCACTAGTTGGATTAATTTCTAATGATTTATTTAAATCTTCTAATGATTCTTCGTATTTGTTCATCATGCGATAAGTTGTTCCACGGTTTGCTAATGCAAATGCATTATTTGGATTAATTTCTAATGATTTATTTAAATCTGCTAGCGATTCTTCGTATCTGTTCATCATGCGATAAGTTGCTCCACGCTGTCTTAATGCAAATGCGTCATTTGGATTAATTTCTAATGATTTATTTAAATCTGCTAGCGATTCTTCGTATCTGTTTATCATGAGATAAGTTGCTCCACGGTTTGCTAATGCTCTTGCATTGTTTGAATCAATTTCTAATGATTTATTTAAATCTGCTAGCGATTCTTCGTATCTGTTCATCATGCGATAAGTTGCTCCACGGTATTCTAATGCAATTACATTATTTGGATTAAGTTCTAATGATTTATTTAAATCTGCTAGTGATTCTTCGTATCCATTAACCATGCGATAAGTTAATCCGCGCAGTCTTAATGCAAATGCATTATCAGAATCAATTTCTAGTGATTTATTTAAATCTGCTAGTGATTCTTCGTATCTTTTCATCATGTGATAAGTTGCTCCACGGGTTGCTAATGCAAATGCATTATCTGAATCAAATTCTAGTGATTTATTTAAATCTGCTAGTGATTCTTCGCATCTGTTCATCATGTAATAAGTTGCTCCACGGTTGTCTAATGCAACTATATTATTTGGATTAATTTCTAATGATTTATTTAAATCTGCTAGTGATTCTTCGTATCTGCTCATCATGCGATAAGTTGCTCCACGCTGTCTTAATGCAAATGCGTCATTTGGATTAATTTCTAATGATTTATTTAAATCTGCTAGTGATTCTTCGTATCTGTCCATCTTGTAATAAGTTCCTCCACGATAGCTTAATGCAATTGCATTGTTTGGATTAATTTCTAATGATTTATTTAAATCTGCTAATGATTCTCTATATCTTTCTAATTTATAGTGTTCTATTCCACGATTTCTTAATGTCTCTGCATTATTTGGATCAATTTCTAATAACTTATTTAATCGTATAAACGGATCCTCATTGTTCTTACCCATAGTAATATAATTTTCCGAATTGAAATTTGTAGACTTTTGACTAATAACATTCAATTGATTAAATCGTTGTTCTGTAAAAGTAAATAATTTACTATTAATAAAACATATTATTTATTAATTTAATCCTAGCAATAAAATAAAAATAATGAACCTATTAAATTCATATCTTGAATGTTATCATAAGCATCATCTAGTTTAGATGAATCAAATTCTGCATCATTACTCGAAATACCTATATTAATATCTTTTTCACTGTGATAAACTGGAACCATTCGTATATAATTTAATTTATCACGGATTTCGGCTATACTAGGACGTAAATTTGGATCACCATTCCAAGCATCACAATAAATATTCATAAAGTCAATCGGAGTTCCGTTAACAGGAGTTTCTCTTTTGCCAATAATTACTTGTAAAGTTATTGCTGTTGGATCAGATATATCTTTAAAAGGAGATACACCACTCGATAATTCCCAAAAAAGTACGCCAAGACTATAGACATCAGAAGCTTTATCTCGTTTATATAAAAATGGATTTTGGAGATATTGTGGATCGGAAAATGCATACGTTCCTCCACCAATAGATTTTGTGCTATTATCTAATGATTGAGATAATCCAAAATCCGTAATCATTAATCTACCATCATGCACTAATATATTTTTATCATGCTATAACGGATAGTAATATTAACGAATATAATAAAAAGGAAGAAATAAATTAAGTAGAAAAGGTATCTTACAAGATCACGATGAACAATATTTGCATTGTGTAAACAATTAACTCCACTAGAAATCTCCTTTGCCATTCCGATTTTAGTTGACCAATCTAATTCTGAGAAATGATTACGTAAATAGAAGCGAAGGTCACCATTATTAGTGAATTGAAGAACCATGTAATATGCTTCTTTTTCGGATCTAATTAACTCAAAAAATTAGTTAGCCGATAGTGTCGATTTTATATAAGATATAAAATTAATATACCTTGAGTGATTCCAAAAAATCGTACTATATTATCATGATGTGCAACTCTAGTAATATTTTTGACCTTATAGTGTATTTTATGATGTAATATCAGATATAGTAAACCAGTAAATACGCAAATAAAGACGTAAATAGATATTATATAAAATACTTCTTTAATAAAGCCATTCAACGAAATATTATCATCGCAATATAAACTCTTTAAAGCTATAGTTTTTTCAATATCTCTTGAATAAGCGCTATATATAGTACCAGACCCTCCTCTGCCTATTTCTTCCCAATTCTGAAAAGAATCATACTCAAATGACGTAATGTATTTTTGTTCAATAGCAACTTTAAACCAATTTGACATGTTTAGTATACCGAATATTAGTTCTTTATGACCTCAAAGGGCTAAAATATGGGCATATAGTAAATTAATACAATAAT
Organism: Cetraspora pellucida; assembly: GCA_910591915.1. NCBI lineage: Eukaryota > Fungi > Glomeromycota > Glomeromycetes > Diversisporales > Gigasporaceae > Cetraspora > Cetraspora pellucida. The sequence goes on from CAJVQA010001583.1 coordinate 21,919, forward strand.
GGTAATATAAATTAGGAAAGGCTAAAAAGAAAATCATTAAAATAAGTTATTTACTTATATCTTTCAAACGTGAACAAAAAGGAATATTGGTATCCTAATCATAAAAAATGTAACATTTAACGTTTTGAACTATAGTAATACAAATTCCTAATTGGTTCTGCTGACCATTCCATGCGCAGATATTTCTCTGGCTTTTGAGTTTAGACTCAGTCTATACATGTCGTAGAAATTATTTCAGCTAGTGCTCTGGAACTATCAAAAACCCCGGATAACTCGAATTTTATTCATTATTTTTGGGACATCTTGTAAAAAAATTGCCCGAATGGTTATTTGCCAATTCAATAAGTTTTTGACTTCAGCAGCAATGAACTTTTGATTTGGGTGTGAATAGTAATATATCGATAACTATACATAACGATAATTTTTTTCAATTGTATTCTGAACGATACTACATTGTTAACGCATCCAAATTAAGTTGAGTTGCAAGTCCAGTATGCGTGGTGTGTTTAGTCTATACGAAAATTTATGGTGAAGATCATTCTTGTTAACCAACAGAGCCTAACAAAAAAAGTTTTCGAATATAAGACAAGTTTTCATAATAAATACATTAACACGAGCAGAAAAAAGTTCAATATGAACAAGAATTGATTTCTGGTTTAAAATAACACAAGTTATTATTCAAAACAACCAAAGATTTTATTAATATTTGTCGAAACTGTATTAAGAGTAACCATTTTTTATGCATGTTGTTTAGAAGTTTTCATATACAGTATAATATTATAAGTCAAAAAGAAAATAATTCAAGTCTTCAAATGTCGGAAAACAAATATATTTAGATTTAATATACATAAAATATGCAAATAACTTTTATATTACCAAAGCTTAAATCTAGATCTTTTATTTAATAGTTTATAAACCTTTTCACGATTGTCTAAAGCAAATGCACTAGTTGGATTAATTTCTAATGATTTATTTAAATCTTCTAATGATTCTTCGTATTTGTTCATCATGCGATAAGTTGCTTCACGGCTTGCTAATGCATCTGCACTAGTTGGATTAATTTCTAATGATTTATTTAAATCTGTTAGTGATTCTTTGTATCTGTTCATCATGCGATAAGTTTCTCCACGGTTTGCTAATGCAATTGCATTAGTTGGATTAATTTCTAATGATTTATTGTAATCTGCTAGTGATTCTTCGTATCTCTTCATTATGTGATAAGTTGTTGCACGGTTTTCTAATGCAAATGCGTTATTTGGATTAATTTCTAATGATTTATTTAAATCTGCTAGTGATTCTTCGAATCTGTTCATCATGCGATAAGTTTCTCCACGATGTCTTAATGCAAATGCGTCATTTGGATTAATTTCTAATGATTTATTTAAATCTGCTAGTGATTCTTCGTGTCTGTTCATCGTGCGATAAGTTGCTCCACGATAGCTTAATGCTTTTGCATCATTTGGATTAATTTCTAATGATTTATTTAAATCTGCCAGTGATTCTTCATATCTGTTCATCATGAGATAAGTTGTTGCACGGTTTACTAATGAAATTGCATTATTTGGATTAATTCCTAATGATTTATTGTAATCTGCAAGTGATTCTTCATATCTGTTCATCATGCGATAAGTTGTTGCACGGTTTACTAATGAAATTGCATTATTTGGATTAATTCCTAATGATTTATTGTAATCTGCAAGTGATTCTTCATATCTGTTCATCATGCAATAAGTTTCTCCACGTCTTGCTAATGCATATGTATAATTTGGACTAATTTCTAATGATTTATTTAAATCCGCTAATGATTCTTCGTATCTGTTCATCATGCGATAAGTTGCTCCACGGATTGCCAATGCAAATGGATTATCTGAATCAATTTCTAGTGATTTATTTAAATCTGCTAGTGATTCATTGTATCTGTCCATCATGTAATAAGTTGCTCCACGGTTTATTAATGCAATTACATTATTTGGATCAATTTCTAATGATTTCCTTAAATCGGCTAATGATTCTCTATATCTTGCTAATTTATAGTGTTCTATTCCACGATTTCTTAATGTCTCTGCATTATTTGGATCAATTTCTAATAACTTATTTAATCTTACAAACGGATCCTCCTTGTTCTTTCCCATAGTAATATAATTTTCCGAATTGAAATTTGTATAATCTTGACTAACGACATGCGATTGATTAAATCGTTGTTCTGTAAAGGTAAATAATTTGTTATTAATAAAAAATAATATTTATTAATTTAATCCTAATAATTAATTAAAAATAATGAACCTATTAAATTCGTATCTTGAATGCTATCATCAGCATCATCTAGTTTAGATGAATCCAATTCTACATCATTACTCGAAATACCTATATTAATATCTTTTTCACTGTGATAAACTGGAACCATTCGTATATAATTTAATTTATCACGGATTTCGGCTATACTAGGACGTAAATTTGGATCACCATTCCAAGCATCACAATAAATATTCATAAAGTCAACTGGAGTACCGTTAACAGGAGTTTCTCTTTTGCCAATAATTACTTGTAAAGTTATCCCTGTTGGATCAGATATATCTTTAAAAGGAGATACACCACTCGACAGTTCCCAAAAAAGTACGCCAAGACTATAGACATCAGAAGCTTTATCTCGTTTATATAAAAATGGGTTTTGGAGGTATTGTGGATCGGAAAATGCATACGTTCCTCCACCAATAGATTTTGTGCTATTGTCTAATGATTTAGATAATCCAAAATCCGTAATCATTAATCTACCATCATGCACTAATATATTTTTATCATGCTATAACGGATAGTAATATTAACGAATATAATAAAAAGGAAGAAATAAATTAAGTAGAAAAGGTATCTTACAAGATCACGATGAACAATATTTGCATTGTGTAAACAATTAACTCCACTAGAAATCTCCTTTGCCATTCCGATTTTAGTTGACCAATCTAATTCTGAGAAATGATTACGTAAATAGAAGCGAAGGTCACCATTATTAGTGAATTGAAGAACCATGTAATATGCTTCTTTTT
>CAJVQA010001584.1:0-24955 GCA_910591915.1 Cetraspora pellucida
ACTTGTTTATGCAAACCGTTTATGAGGGTTTCGAACCCTATTACTATGCTATACTAACTTATACTTACAAACAGGTGTAAAGAAAGGCAAAAAGTTTCGCAACATTGCACAAACACTAACCAGAAAATAATATACATAGTATTAAAAGTAATAATAATAATAATAATAATAATAATAATAGTTTTCACCGAACCCATCAGACTGCATACGTGAAATAAACAGGTCTATTTCCAGTGTAACTAAGAGTTACATAATCAATAAACATACATAGATGCCTCTTTAGGTTTATTTTTCTCATATCGATATCGATATACTCATCAGATAATTATTGTACCAACTTCAGTCAATTAATTTGCAGATTTTAATGATTCAGACAAAACATTCCAGCTTGGTTATTGCTAAGGATGAAAAAAAGCATTCTTTCATTATCTAAGATCTGCAATGATGAAAAATCCTAACGGATTGTATCAAATTGGTTATTGCTATTGTTTAGGAATTGAGTTCAAATAGATAAGTATAAAGCATTTATATATTATCTAAAATCAGCTAAGACTGGTAATCCTATGAGAATATTTAAAACAGCTATTTGTTATTATTATGGAATTGGTGTGAAAGAGTTATAACAAATACCTTGATTGGATTGGCAAGTATGCCATTAGTTAATTTTTGTCAATACATTTGAATTTAAAATTTTGAAAATGGAATTCTTAAAGCTATTTAATTCTTTAGAAAGTAAGTATTAAATATGAAATTCTAAATAATATGACTTAAAATCATATTATTTACATTTAATTTAGTACGTAAGTATAAAAAATGTTTGTTAATTAAAGCATTTAGAATAAACTATCTAATTTCATTTTATTCACGTTAATTTAGTGTGTAAATATAAGAATACTTATTAATCTAAGTATTTAAACAAGTTAATCAAGTTTATAAATATTTATTATTTAATTTCATTTATTCGTGTTAATTAAGAAGGTAAATATAAAGGAAATATGGGTCTTTTCCTTAAAAATGACCTTACGGGACTATGTAGATTTAATGAATAAAACTTAAAATATCTAGCCATCCAGTAATCCAATTTAAATAAGCTTTTTTTTATTTTGTAAAGCTTAGTGAGTTCTACAAAATAAAAAAAAAAGTTTATTTGAATTGGATTACTGGATGGCTAGAAATTTTGATTTTTATTTATAAAATCTAAATATCCCGTAGGGGAAAAGACCCCCATATATTACTCTAAGTATTCACAATAAGCTATTCAGGTTTATAAAATTTACTATTTAATAACATTTATCCGTATTAATTTAGGAGGTACTTTTTGTGAAATACCACTTTTATGTCTACTAAAAATGCTGGTTTTTTTTTTTTACGGAACACCAGTTGCAGGGGTGAATTACAAATTACGGCCTAAATTAAGCTTAATTCAGGCCATTATTCCTAAATAACCCCATGACCGTTATTTTGCGACAATACAATAAGTATTTAAAATAAGCCATTCAAGTTTATGAACCTTCACCGTTTAATTTAATTTAACATAACGCAGTGAGTGAGTACAAAGCCATTTATTAAAACTAAGTAATTAACAAGCTATTCAGTTTTTAAATATTTACTATTTAATTCGCATTAATTTAGTATGTGAGTATAAAGACATTTATTCCCCTAATAATCTATTCAAGTTCATGAATATTTTATTTTATATTAGGCTATGTATTTAAAATAAGGGTTTTATTATTTTTCGCTTATGCCACTCATAAGATCATGTGTATAACGTTGAATCAAACAACAATAATCATGCGTTAGTTTAAGGTTAGATTGGAGTTGGACTTTAATTGAGTGCTTCTACTCTAAAATTTTGGAAGGAATTGTTTTAATTAGACGTAAGAGGTGGTTTCATAGGCAAATTCTTGAGTTACAGACGATTTTTTTTAGAAAAGACCATGTTTTGCTTCAATTTGATCTTGCATTCTAATTAGTCGATTAGGCTGGCGATACATTTAACTATTTGATTTCATTTTAGTTCGCGAGTATAAAGGACATTTATGATGTTTAAGATCTACTTAATATAAATATTAAAAGTAAGCTATTTAAATTCGTGTTTATTTTTATGAAATTAAAAGTAAGCTATTTAAATTCGTGTTTATTTTTATGAATATTAAAAGTAAGCTATTTAAATTCGTGTTTATTTTCATGAATATTTACTAATCATATTCATTTTGTTAGCAGTGAGCATAAAATTATTTATATTCAAATTTAGGAGCCGCATAACTAAATAATATAACCATTGTAAATTTGTGAAATTGACAAAGATATTCTGATTATGGGAAAATTGAAAATTGTTCTAAATAGAATACGAGTGAAGCATGGTGTCAGACATGTGACCCTGACAAATCAATTCAAGACTGGACAAGTGGAAATAAAGATATCGATGATTGCGTGAAGGGGTTTCAACTTAGAACCGCTAAGTATGAGCAGAAGATAGAATAGATACCATTTAAACTAAGCAATATTGAAAAAATTGGCGAAGGGAATTTGGACTACTGATTGCTATGATTCTCAAAAACGACCTTTCACTTATGATATTTGGAGCAAGCTTAAAGAATGGTGTGAAAGTATGGAAAACTCAGATAATAAAAATGCTGATGAAACTAAAAAACAATTCTTAAATACTGACGAAATAGTAAAAAAAATCACCTATTACCTTAACAAAACATCCAGATTTTATGTATACTGGTGAAATTATTAATACGCAAAAAATATCAAATGCAATTAGAAGCATTTATTTAAATTTATACTATATAATTTTCTTTATTTACTTATTTAAAGTTAAATGTTATATTATTTAGACTCTATTATACATAAATTTGATATTGGAAATTTTTGTTATGTATATAATCCAAATAAATAAATTTGTTTATATAATTTGTAAATCAATTATTTATGTTTTATATTTTAATAGCAAAAAATAAAATTCAATAAAATTATTCAAACTAACATATATTTGACTTAAATATAATTATTCAAACTAACATATATTTGACTTAAATATAATTATACAGGCCATTTAGTAATATGTAGTAATTATTTTAACATTATTTATAAAAATTTATTTGGCTTCAAATTTCATAATTGATATGTATATTGGTCATAGTCTATATTATAGTATATTTGAGTTAAAGTCGATAGTTTAAAAACTTTTTAAAATAAAAAATATCAAGATTTTTATTTTTATTTTTTTGTTATGTGCTATTATTTCTATAATGCATATCAAATTTTATATTTATATACTGTATCTTGTTATGAATAGTGTTATTAATTAGCTAATATTCAACTTTATAGAGTATAAATTTTTTCTTATTTTTAATACTATCTATTTTGATAGTAGTAACTGACTTTATTTTATAAATATTTAATCATTTATCGTTATTCTACGTATTATGGAAATTAAAAGTGACTTAGTGGCTTAGGTGCATAAAATCAAATGCATCACGTAAATACTGAAAATTCGCATATACGTGATAACATAAAAACTGCGCCCTAGGACTTTTCGAAGTATACATTAGCTTTCACGAAGTCATTTGATTTCTGATGTAACCATTCTAATTCCGGTGTCTACATTCCTGAAATTAAAATGTATATTAGAGACTTGAATTCAATAAATGAAAGGGCAGTTTTCGCTCTCTTTCAATTACTAATAAATAATAAGTATCCACTTAACTGGATTTTCATTGAACCTTATCCTTCGACTTGTAACTTTGATAAACCTCTCAATACTTAATTCAGCGGATTGTATTGACTTGTACTTCGACTATACTTATTAAGACTCGAATGATATCATAGTATAAAATCAGGTAGTGCTATTAACGATCCGTTAGTGGAATCATTCTTGATCGTCGTTAGCTTTTAAAATCATTATCCTTATTGAGATATCACTCGATCATCAACGCTTATATATCTGATTAGAATTAGTAGTTCTTCTAAGAACCAATATTGTAACTTGAACTATTATTTCTAATAGAGCTGATTAGAGCTATTAACACTAGTAGCATTAGTAGCATCCTTGGCCTTTCAACAAAATGGTCTCGGCAGATCCTCGATTTTGATTGGCTAACGGCCGTGGCACTGCAAAATTGTGACCCGCATTACATAATTGTTTACTAATTTCTGGCCGGAATTAACTTTTTAATCTTTTCATTCCAAAGATAGTAATTTTCAAAGAAATAGGTCGCACAATGGTAAACTTAGCCCAGGAACAATTTTCACTTAATGGGCGGTTGTTATTTCATTAGTAAATTACGAGTAATTCCGGCCAAAATTTTTGAGAATCTACCTGTTGTGGCAACGGTAGCTATGGTTAATGGTCAATTGTATAATAACATACTGCGCCAAAATATAGTATCTTAAAACGCTAAAACTTTTTATAGCCAAATTTTTTTTGAAAAATCAACCAACAGCTTTTATACATGGGACTGAACTCACAAAGTTAACGATTCGTTTTTTTAAAAAAATCTTCTATCGAAATTTATAGCGATTCATCAAATTTCAAATTTGTATAACTCTATAGAAGCTTTTTTTTTAAAAAAAAAACACTGACCGTTAACTTTGTAGAGCCTAGCCCTGTGTATATAGTTATCAGTCTATTTTTTTTTTTAAAAAAAAAATTTGTCTGTAAAAAGTTTTAGCATTTTAAAAAATATTATATTTTGGCGCTGCCGTAACAAAAGTCATGGATTTTGATTGAGATCTATAAACTTTTGGCCCGCATTACATAATTATTTACATAATTTTTGACCTGAATTAATTTTTTAACATTGTCATTCCAAAAATAGAAATTTATAGAGAAATAGGCCCGCACGATAATAAAATTAGCCCAGGAACAATTTTCACTTAAGAGGCGGCTGTGATTTCATTAGTAAGACTTTGAGTAATCGAAATACGATCACAAGAAATTGAAGCATTCCCAGTATAAACTTCCGGGTATCACAAAGCGAAAACCTAGAATTCATGATGTTCGGAAATCTCACTTTCAGAAACAGTGATCATTATGATAAATTCTATTTAATGACTCATGTGGCGTTTCTGTAAAAATTGATTTCGGAAAGTTCACAATTTTAGACCTCAACAACTATCTGTTCAAATTCTATGATATTTTTTTTAAAATTTAATAATGTAGTTTATTTTAACCGTTACTAATTTCAGTTAAATCAAAAAAATTACAAAAAAAAACTTGTTTTATTTTTACGATAAAATTAATGAATTTTGATTGGCTGATTATCAATTAATCACGACCTGGACGAACCCCTATACGTACTTATATTGTTCGTAAATCAATTGAATATCATAGCTATATGGACAATTACTCCTGTACGCAGGTATATACGTGCTGTGTCTATATACGTATATATATATATAAGCTCTACAGTATTGACATATAAATATAACAAATTTAATACAAACAAACAACTAAAACTCTCCTAATAAAACCGTATAGAAAGTACAATTTAATTTAGGGATTTTCACCTACATGCGTAAAAGAGATTCTTTTACGCTACTATATTTAGGAAGTTATAACACACGGTTTGAAAGGAGGTTTCATAACAAACCAAATATATATATTTATAGGTTGTACAGTACTACATTATGAAAGAATTTTTTAGTTAATTTTTCCGATAGCGATAAATATTCGAGATCTACAATGTATATTGTCGATGTAGGCTGATGAATCTTTTAAAATATAATGTTTAAGAATCTTATAATTGTTATTTATCGAAATCTGAAATCGATCTATTTGTATTTATATTGATATACATGCTCATAAACCTGACACGTGGTAGCATTGTTACGAACACAAGTTTATTTTTACTATTTTTATTCATAATTTTTTCTCTTATATGAATTTTTTTTCCTTTTTTTTTGTTTAACTTTACATAAAAAAGATACGTAAATGAAACTGATCATCAAGAAAATACACGGTATACAAAATATCATCGAATTATTATTATTAAGTCAAAGGGATGTAGGAGAAGTTTAAAAGAAAAAACGAAGATTTTTTTATTTTAAGATAGAAAAAAGAAAAAAAATTAAGCCTAATTTTAATTTTAATTAAAAAGTATATAGAGAAAAATTATTAAATCTAACGAGTAAAGTGGTACATATAATTTTTTTTTTTTTTTAGTATGAATTTTTCTTACAAATTATTAAGTAAATAAAGTTGGGAATCGAATTATAAGATCACTTTTTTTTATACATATAAACATAGAGTTGTTTTTTTTCTTAAATATATTTATATACTGTACAGTGTATTGTGTATTTTAGTAAAATTTTAAAAGAGTTAAATTTTTTGTGCATAGAATCTATAAGATTAAAAATAGATTTAAGGTAAGAAACGTGGTCAACGGGAGAGAAAATGCAATGCTTAATAAACATACTTATACTTGCCTATGAGTCTTACAGCAAAGCTGACTTGAATCAACTTCCATGCGCACTGTTTGCAACATAGAATCAAATTCGTCATATGTGATATTCATAAATTGTGATAAAGCTGGTTTACATGCAGCAACACCTTCTAACAGATCAACACACATCTATGTATATAATAACGATAAAGTAGGTTAATATAAATGATATACTGCAAATGTTTTTTTTTTTTAAAAAAAAGATGATAAATCATGACAATCATGACAATTAGGATAAATAAGGATAAATAATGATAAATTACCATTTCACCAAGTCTTCCACCCCATTGACCAATTTGAGTTGAACGTTCTTCACATTGAATATCTGTGAGTTGTTGTGTACTTTCTAAATAACCTTCTAATTTGGAACTAATTAAGCCGTTAATGCCTCGATCGGCGAGAAAGTCCATAACTGTAAAAACAAAAAAATATATATATTTAATTGTTTATCCGATTATAGATTATCAATATGAAAAATCAGATCTAAAAGAGTGAATGCTTACGTGAACGATTGAATCGTTGATAAGTTGGAGCATTAGCGTCTTCGGTACAAACAACATCAAGTTCCCTGAATGATGAAAAATTTTAATTATAAAAAGATTAGAAAATTAAATTAAAAAGTTGAGAATTTTTTTTAAAGAGAGTATACATACATTAATTCGATCCAACCACCAGGTTTGACAACTCTAACAAGTTCTGCGATAACATCATCTCTCCACTGGGATTCTTCTAAAGCAGAAGCCATGAAACGTTGATAAACGAAATCAAAAGTTCCATCAGGAAAAGGTAAACCATCCAACAAATTTGCTTGAAGGAAAGTAGCGTTAGGAGGTTTTTTCTGTTCCGGAGGAAAGATCGGTGAAATATCAAGACCAACAAAAATAGCGGAAGGGAAATCACACGACATTTCCAAGATCCAAGAACCAGGACCACAACCAACGTCAAGAACACAGGCACCAGGTTGTTGCAATATTTGAGATACAGGTGCAGAAAAATTGCCTTGCCAAATATGACGATAAAGAAAATGTTGACCTTCTAAACGATCAACTTCACCATTATCATTTGGAAGAAAATATTTAGCATCTAAAACATTATGAAATCTTCTTCCACCTATGTAACGAAAAGTGTCAAGAATACATTCATCACTATTATTTTCTATAGAAATATTATTATTTTCTATAGAAATATTATTATTATCGAAATTAGCAAAGGTATCGTCTATAGATGTTTGATTCATAGTTGCTTTAGTATTTGTCATTTTGGAATATTTTAGAATAATTTTTAATATGTTTTAATATGTTTTAAATATATACGTATATATATATTGTTTTTTTTTTTATGGTTTTTGAAATAAGGAAGAAAAAATCTACACGGTTATTAGGAAGAGATATTCAATACTTTGAATTTTCGCAAGAGACTAAAGTTTTTCTAATAATTTACAAATCCTGATTAAAGATAGTATTTATAGGGAGAGATAATAATATGGGTTCGCTCTTAACCGAGAGATCAAAATATGTTTGTTCACACGTCTCGTATTTATACAAATCAGGACATATACTTTTTTTTTTTTCGTCTATATATAACTTTATTATTAATAGTATCAAGGTTTGCTATTTGAGTTTGCACCATTTAGGATTAACCGTTTAGGTTAATATGTCAACAAAGACTTCAAACAATTGTAAACCATGCAAGCTATCGCATTGGGACAATGGAGTACAAAAACTTTTTGGCGCATAAAAAAAAAAATATATATATGTATAAAATATATATATATATATTTATAATTATTACATAATAATTTATATAAGTATATATGAATGCTTGATTATATCATAAAGTTCGAGCCAATATCCGGATAGGCGATGCGTTAATGTGTAATAGAGCTCTAAGTGTTACCTTTAATTTTATTTTATTTGTTGCTAAATCAAAAGAACGAATCAAAAATCAAAAGGTACATTTAAAAGCAGGGTTATTTTGCATTGTTGTTTTGATGACATGTATCGTTTTGCAGAAAATTTTGGCGCAAACTAGTGACATTTTTTTTGAACTACCTTACAAATACATTATTATAACAATCGGTCATTAAGTATAAATTTGTAAATTTGTTTGTTATTTAAGATTTTTTAATTTCCCGCCTTTTTTCTATTGAAATTTCAACATCTTAACTGACAATATATATATATATATATTTGACATGTTAATAATGTTAATGTTATTAATGTTAATAATGGTTTAATATTATTAATTTTAATACATTATTAATTAATATTATTAATTTTTATTGATGTTAAGTTTAACATTAACATGAATGAATTCTACACGAATTCTAACATGACATGAAATAAAGCAAAATATCAAAATATTGTGGATAAAATGATCACATGATACCTATTGCAGACACGCAGGCTTCATTCTCGCGTTTTTCTTCTTATGTTTCGCATTGCTTCGATTACTTTTCCACCGATTCGCTCACGTCATTACCAACAAATTTGGTTAAAATAACATTCTGTAAATGGTTGGTGCAATCGATTTAATATTTGTTTTTTTCTTTTTAGGTGTCAAGTTAAGGCAATGCAGGGTCACTGCAGAAAAATATGAATGCATAAGATTATGAGATTAGGGTTACAAGGTTATTATGTGGGACAGAAAAAAAAATAGTTTTCTGTTCGTTCAACTATTAAGAGTACAAGATTATCATCTATTCTTGTACAAAAATTATTAAAATGCAAAAAGATAATATTGAAAATGGTTCTTTTTTGCAAATGTCCCAGACCAAAAAAAGAACAATGAAATAAATTTGATTCGCACAAAATTTATGCATATATGTTACAATATAAAATGCATAGAACAATTTTACGCGTTCAAAGTTTGCTGCACAATATGACTGGACCCTATCAAGTCCTCTTATTTATTATAAAAAACATTACGCTCTTGTGTACATAAAATACGAATAACGGATAAACATGTTAAATTTTGACAGTGCGTCAAGTCACCATTAATTCTAATGTAAATAATGTGAAACGTCGTGATCTGACGATTTATGATTTGTGATTTGATGTGAAACAATTTTAAATAATCTCTTAAGTTTCTTTTTCCTGTGGATTATGTAACATTTATCTGGATTAGTGTGGTACCATGCTAAGTGCGTGCGTACAGTATCACTATGTACTATGTACGTGCGTACTATGAACCCAGTAAATGGTTCATAGTTTTATAGTTCTGCTAAAAGACGCTGGTGAAATGGTTTTCATCAAATTTCTCAAATTCAACACTAATTTCACCAATAATGGTGTCCTAATTTACTCTGGTTTAATTTCTCCAATACCTTTTAGTTTCGGTTTAGCCGCAGCATAATGTAATGTGTGACCAACCAACTATTCTCATGTATGGTATTATCCAAATCCAATAACATATTAACACCATACGTTTGTCATTTTTTTTTTAGCATAAATTTATTTGTTTATTTTCTTTTATTATTTTTGCCCTTTATGTTTTATTACAAAACTTTCTTGGGCACCTGACAAATAAATTACTTTCTGTTGTTTTGAAGTAAGTCCTTTAAAATGGTTTATTGTTGCATACAGTATTATACATTTCATTCGTCTTTTTTTTTTTAAAAAAAAAAAGATTATTAATCTTTAATTGTTAGTTAATTTTTTAAATAAGTAAACAGATTCATGTACTGAAAGTGATCAATAATGCGTGATTTTATTGATCTTTTATGACTTTATCAATTATTTATTTATAACTTAATTAATACAGTGAATTTAATACAAAAATTTATAAAAGATAAATAAAGTAAATATAATGGTTGGACTTATACCGCTGACGTCTTTTGTAAATATAATATATCATACATAATATTAAATTAAGAGATGTATTTTTTAAATTGATTACAAACGCTCGCTAAGCATTTCATATATTACGAAATGCGTAATACATATAATACTACATAAAATCTGATGTCAGTGGCGATGCTAGGGTATGTATACATGTGTGCCTAAATCTCCTATCTTAATAAAAAAGTAATTACGGCATTTAGGCAGCTGAAATTAGTCTTATATAGCCGAGATTAATTTTCATATTGGCCGAAATTATTTTAGCAAAATAATATATAGTATAGGGTTGTGTCAAAGCGTAACTATCGAATTAAACTCAAACAATAGAATAATTAACCAAATTAACATAATCGTGTTTTATGCGAGTTATCCAAGTCTCAAACATTAATTTGTTAATTGTATAATATATGGATTATTATGAAATTTTGATCTATTTTGTGTATGATTTTAAAAAATTTTGGGCCTTTTTTGTCAGCTTTTTTTTTGTAGTTGAGTTGGAATTTAGAGTTAGTTTATTAATAAAAGCGTATAGATGAAGTTTGGTAGGGCTGATATTTTCAAATTGAGACCCAAATTCCACAATGATCCGATTTCACAATGATCCGATTTCACAATAATCCGCGACGATATATTTTAACTTGCGAGTTAATAATTACATGACTTAAATCGTAATCATGAGTTTATAAATTCAATTTCTAGATAAATAAACTCTACATTATTTTTTTATTAGAAAGTTTGAAAGATGCTAAAAAATATATTTAAACCGTTTCATAAAAACAATGATTTTCTAAAACTATAAAATATATGCGTATAAACATCTTGTGGTCACAAAGATCTGGTCACTGGATCACAAAATATCATTCCTTCAAGGATTAAGACCCTAGCATCACCACCTTAAAAAAATTTATCTACAAGCGTTAGGATTAGGTTTTGGGTATTTTTGTTTTGACTTTATGTTACACCTGATCTTGAATTTTAATTCGGCCCGATAGCGAAATTTTATAGAGTGAAGGTTAGCATATAATCAATGTGACCAGAATCGGATGATCGTTGTACCATTCGATTCGTCTCATTGAAAATAATTATAAATTATGTATAAGTTTTAATAATCGATATTTTAGGATATAAATTCTTTTGTTTAAGAAAGTGATAATTTTACATTACACCAGATCTTGCATTTTGATTGGCTTATATATACATAGTGTACAAATAGAAAATTTCTATTATATATTATTATTACTGTAATAATCTATATAATTACGATATAATGAGCAAAGAAAAGACTAAATTACAATATCTATTAATATCTAACCAGAAAAACAAATAAAAAATGTTGCCAGTTGAATAAGACTTCAATTAATCAATATTAAGCAAATATTAAGCAAATATTAAGCAAATATTAAGCAAATATTAGGCAAATATTAGTATTGTAATTTAACAGGCAGTATCTTCGCTTACTTTTTCAATTCATTACTTGATCCAAAAAACTTTTATGTACCGCTTTATGTTGAGAAAAATAATCAATTTTGACCAAGTATGCGATGACTTCATAAAGTTATAAAAAAACTCTTTGTTGAAAAAACTAAAAGAATTCAATATAGGTAAAAGAACATTTGATATTTATATCACCTATACTCGAAGGATTATTCATAGAGAATGACAACCATCTGAATAATAGATATCATTATTAATACAAAGTGGTAATATAGACAATTTGACTAATAAAAAGAAAGGATAAAAATCTCTTGCAACAATAAATGCAACAAGGTATTCTGCATTTTTCTTCATACTCTTACTGATGTAAAGAGCTCTCATCTCGTTCAAAATGCAAAGCATGGGCCACTTGTACTATATTAATGCATGAACAAGACAAATCAACATAAATTCATATTACAAAATAATATGCGTATATGCAATGCAAAAAAATTAAAACATACTGACCATGCCTAAAAAAAACATTGACCACTAAATTTATGCATGATATAATAACCTCTGCATAACTTAAAAGAAGTAATATTTGGTCAAGCCTTGGAATATCGTACATTGCATCTAATCTCTGTTACGAAAGAGAATTTAGACTATGTAAGACAGGTCACCTGACGTCTAATAAATCAAGCATGTTTAATTCCATACGAATTTACATATAGTATAATATTTATTATGCCAAGTTTTAAGTTATTTTGTCACGTGAATAAGGCTAAATATTCATTTTACTTAAATTTAAATAATAGGCATATATGTACCAGTGTAGGAAATCTAATGTTCTCATGTTCTCATGTTCTCAAGAGAATATACTTTTAAATTTGAGAACATTTGTTACTTTGAACATGTTCTCTATAAAAAAATTTTTGAGAACATATTGCTTGATAAATATGTTCTCTATATACTATAGTACAAATTAAGTTGATAATTAGAAAATAAATAAATTTTGAAAAATTCTAGAAAGAGAATGAACAGACATAAAAGACAAGCAAGTTTGAGATAAAAATTTAAATAAATTACCAATATTATCTGAAAATTTCCAAAAAATAGTAACAGTGATTTTTGCTATTGAGAACATAAAAATATTTTTGAGAACATTAAATTAAATAATTGTGTTCTCATGAGAACATAAATTTCAAAACAGATTTCCAACACTGATATGTACTATAAATTATATTAAAAAATTAAAAAATATTATTTGAATTAATTAATTTAAATATAAAAATGAATTAGAATAGGCATACATTTATTGATGAATTTTTACGTAATTCTCTATTGGAAGGTTCAAATTAACTAAAGAAAAGTGATTGGAGGAGCTCGATTTTATTAAAAGTGAATGCATGCTTGGATTCATAAAATTTAACTTTGCAGGATTTAATAAATGATCCAATGGAAGTTTCATTTGATCATCTCAAAGCCTTGATCAGGAATCATTGGAAGATAGAAGTTCATCGTGAAAGATACATTTGAAGATATTAAAATATAAAGACAGTTTCTATTGCTACCATAGATTTGTTCGGAAATATCAAATCAAGCGAAAAGGGTGAGCTAGTTGATATAATGTTTATAAATCAAATGTAGGTTATAATAGCTAAACAAGAATAAGTGTAAAATGGACGTTTGATTTATATGTAAATTTATTTATTAAATTTATTTATTGGTGAACTCTAGACGTAATGAACTGCAAATTTAATTTTTATATTTCGGTATGAAAAATGTAGTGGGCATTAATTAGAAAAAACACACTAATTTAAATGATACAATTTTTTTTTTAAAAAAAAAACCATCAGTTCGTTATATAGATTGTTATTTAGATAAATTTTACTATTCAAGTTTCTTTATATTTAAAATATTTTTTTGTTATGGCTAATGCAGAAAATTGGGATTTCCTGTACTCTTTCATTTTCAATTATAACCTTGAATCCTAACCCAATCCTTAAAAAAAGTTCAAATTTCTAGCATCTGCCACTACAATTATTGATTTAGTATCAATATTACAACATCTTGGCTTTGCAATGTACTTAAGTTATTTGTTTTACGGTTATTGTTTCTTAAGAAAAAATAATATCAAAATTCTCTTGCCTTAACATAAAGAAATAAAATCGAAATAATTAATAAATAAAAGATAAAGAAAAAAAAAAAGCTTGAAAAAATGAATATATTTTAACTTTTCGATGAATAATAAAGATCAATTATTGTGCAAAAATATAATGGCAAAAAAAATTCACATGATCATATAAAATGTTGGATAAGCAAGCAAAAGGTTGAATTTGTGCGGAAAATTTTTTTAGTTCTTCCACCAGAAATGGTCAACTTACTAATAATGTATACTTACAACTAATAACATGTGCACTACCGGCTTTTAGGTTGTGAAGTCCGAAGCCTGAAATTAAAACTTTTGAAATATGAAATTGTTTTACTTAGGACCCAAAATGTATATGAAAATATGACTTTTTGTTTACTCATTTAATAGAAACTTTTGAAATACGAAAATATTGTTCCTTTTTACTCATTCATTTAGAAAGTTCTAACTTGTTCTAACTTGTTCTAACAATGACGAAATAGATCCTTTCTTGAGAATATATTCCGTCTGTTTATTTTTTATCTTGGTATTTATCTACTAAAAAGTGAATTTATTTGTAATACTAGGTTAACATTAATCATTATGTGTTCGAAACAAATGCGTAAGTGCACATGCTTTTATTACACTGAAGCACAAATAGAGATGAGCACAGATATAGGCAAAAAATTTTCCGTATTAGTTTTTTGATATGATCTTCGTTATGTCAAAGACAATTTTTGTGTCACTTTACACAGACACTAAGAGTTCTCTGCTGCACTGCGAACGATAAACATTTTCTACTAGACTCCCAGATAATAAGTACCGTGCTCAAGACAATAAATACCGTAAGACGGTTTTGCAAACCAAAGTAATCCTTCGTTAACATACAATGCCACCTATAGTAGATAAAATTTATATAAAAAAAACTCTTTCCCGTAGATCTCAAAACAATAAGTAAACAAAAAAGAAAAATCATAAAACTTAACTAACTAAAGGACAGAATAATAATACTAATTGCAGGACAACCTGCAACCTTCTATATACTAACCTAAAACTTTCTATATACTAATCTAAAACAAATTAAGATACATCATTACAGAAAAAAAGAGGAAATGCAAACCCTACACCAAAAACAAAGAAAATACTCCAAGGTCATTAGGGCTCACAGTCACTTTTACTTTTACAACAACACAAACTCTCAACATGCAGAACTGTTATAAATATCCTACTAGACAATAGAAACAACTTCAACACAAATAAGTTTCCTACAATTGACTTAGTAAAAATGACAAAGATACTACAAACAAATATTAAAAGATCTTGATAGCATTATTAAAACAAAACAACAAAAGTAAGAAAAATAACTTATTTCCATCAAACAATCACATGATTACATATACAATCAACTACAACAACAGCATAACAAAACAAACAGGTTTAATCAATGACAAAACCAGTTTTGTGGACAATAACAATAACTACAAAACAATTATACAAAACAACAACTCTTATATTACTATAAGTGACACACAAACAAAAGCATATAGTTCTAAAATGGAAATAGAAACTGCATATACTGCACAGCACATCTTAAAACTAATTAATACCAGTCACCAAACTGAGCCTCCTTAAACAAAGATGTATCTTGATCAAAATATGAAAACTGAATCCATTAATATAATATTAAGTACTGGAAACTCAATAGAGAATGATATATAAACTAGATACATATATAGTCAGATAGTTAAAGGTATAACAACTACAGACATAGATTCAGAAAGCAATATAAACTATATGCAAATATGAACAGAACAACTAAACCAAAACATAAATAAGAAAATATTAGAATCCTTTGATCTAATATTTTGGAATTACCAATTTAACACAGAAGCTTTCCAATCAAAAGAGAAATTACAAGAACTTATTACATATAAATTTAAGACTAAACCTGCATAACAAATACTACTAAGGGGTGTGGCGACCTAGTGAAGTGGATAGGTTGTCAACCCCCAAGTGGCAGGTCTAGAGTTCAAATCCCAGTGATGGCGAAAATTTGCAATTCTTTCTGTGTTACGGCTAACTGTCTTACGTGATTAGTTGGGATAGGATACCTGTAACCCATGTCATACCAGCCTGACTGGAAGGTCTAGGCATTTATGCAACATTGTACAAAGGAACACAAACCAGTACCGGGTGGTGTGAACCCAAGATAAGTCCTTAGGCCGTATAAATCATGGGAACCAGGTAGGAGGACGGAAGCCTACTTGGAAGACCCGAGTAAAGAGGTAACCCGAACTTTCAATGGTGCTACTGTAAAGACTAGACCTATAAACGGAGCTAGAACTTATGAAACTGGGCAAAGAGCTGGCCTTTGAGGAGTGGCCGAATGGAACCAACCAGGCTGCCGGAATTTCCAGGTTCCGGAGGAAAAGGTTACATGCCGGCAAACATGTAAACTAAAGGTGTATAGTTATGACCTGCCTTTCCGGGCTATCTGGTTTGGAAGCTTAGTGGAACTTGAATTGAATACCAAAGTAGTAGAGATATGTTGTGAAGTCAGTACCAGAGTTAGGGTAAACTCTACAAGGGCATAACGGTTTAATAGTACATCCTGACCACCAGTGTTGGTCTCAACCATAGCGATACTAGGTTAGCTATAAAAATAGGATACAAAAGATTCTGGAAGGTTTCGTACAAAGTTAAAGGTTCTCCATGTGAGTGAACTGCTTTAAAGACTTAGTGACCATGGCATATTTGAACCAGTATCGACCGGAACATCTTGGTAGGTGTAGGTAGGTGAGTGGATACAGGAACAGAGTGGTTAAATAAGGAACCTACAAGCAGGTTCCAGGTATGGCAGCTAGTATAGAACCTTCAGGCGGACTACTTAAATTAGACAATGACTAAAGTTGTATGAGTAGCTAGTTGTACACTCTTTCCATAGTTGCTCCCTGTAGTTGTAATGCAACCATTAGCTGAATGTACTATCAATAAAATCCTAGGTTACAAGTACTCACTTTAATATTTAAAAAAAAAAAAGAAACAGCAAAAATAAATTAAGGTTAATAATATATAGAAAAAAATTAGTAGTAAAAAATGCCATATAGTTATATACAAAAAAAATATAAAAAAAATAATAATAGAGTAGTATATGATGTAAGATGCTATTACTAACCTTGAAAAGAAAAATAAAGAGTAAGTAATAAGACTTGTATAAGATAACTTATTTAATACTAAAGTAGCATATAATGTAAAGTGCTATTACTAACTTTTAAAAAAAAATAAGAAATAGACAATAGGACTTGTAGAAGATAACTTACCTAATTTAAAAGAATTTAATTATGTACAGAGAAAGAATGGTATTAAAAAATTTTAGAATAAATAATATTATATGTGATACTGATTATTTCATTTTATCATGAGGTAAAAATTTGTAAATTCTTGCATAATATTACTTGTAAACAGGCTATATATAGTTGTTTATGAGAAAATACAAAAGTAAGAAGATATAAACTGACCAAATTTAATATTTGTCCTTGAGCTTTATTAATGGTTATAGCAAAGCAAGCTGAACAAAAAATTAGTGATGTTTAAAAGTAAAAGAAAGATCAGTATTTGAAGATAATATAGTAAGTCTTAGAATAAAAACTCAGTTTTTATATAAGATGCCAGTAATAATTTTAGTTTTGATAATGTGTCTAGTAAAAGAGTAACAAACTAATCTAGTTTTATTGCAAAGACTAGCAGAAGTATAGAGATTGTATAATAATATAATTAGAACACCTGGTTTTAATATAAGCTTATATAAAAAAAAACTACTAATAGTTAGAAAATTTAAAAATTTAATAGAATATTAAATACTCTGACACATCTCTATAAAATCAAATATAATTATTATATTTTTATTTTATTTTATTTTTTTTTTGCTAAAGCTATACTTGTAGTGATACTTTATTGACTTTATATCAGGTTAGTTATTACAACTATTTTTACAAAGATGAGATTACAGCTAGTCACATATGCAACTTTTGGTTGCCTATTTAAGTAGTCTGCCCTAAGGTTCTATTCTAGATGCCGTACCTATAACCTACTAGGAGATTATTCATTTAAACTCTCTGATCATCTGCTCTGTTATATTGGAATTCCCAAACTAATCCCCGTATATACCTACCTGGTATACCATCTGAGCAGTATGATACCTATTCTTTTTGTACTGGTTCCTAGGCCATTACACATTTCAGAGTACATTACCTGTCAGTAAGGCACAAGAGGCCCTCTATTGTTAACTATCTACCCACTTTTAGAACACTAACATAAGCTACCCTTACAGAGTTCACCCAAACCCCAGTACTGACTTCACAACATATCCCTAGTACTTTTAGTATACCCCTGCTTTGAACCCAGACTCCCAATCCAGATAGCCCGAAAGGACTGTAACCTGTTCTTGGTATATTGAGGCCGGCTCAATATCCTTTTTCTCTGGTCCAAAATTTGACAACCTGGTTGGTAGTACTTCTTATCCGAGGTTCTTGCCTGCTCGAATTCTTCATATTGGTATCCATTTCCTAGGTCTAGCCTTTACAGTAGTACCATCGAAGATCTGTGTTACCTCTCTGCTCAGAATTTCCAAGTGGGCTTCGGCTTCCCAGTTCTATGGATTTACATGGCCTAAGAACTTATTTTAGGTTTGCACCGCCTGGTACTGGTTTGTATTCCTCTGTGTAACAGGTTATACAGATGCTCCAGACCTGCCAGTCATGCTGGTGCGACCATAGTTACAGGTATCCTATCCCAACTGATCGACAGAATGCCGTTGCTGTAATACCGTCTATATATTACATAGGTGATTATCCAAATTTTGCTATCAGTAGGTTTTAAACTCACAATCTACTACTTGGAGGTATGACAACTTATCCACTTCACTAAGTTGTCACACCCATAATTATTATATTGATTTCATTAATCTGTTTATTTTTAGAAGCAAAAAAAGATTGCTTAACAAAATAATAAGAATTAGTATTTGGTGTAACTTTAGAATAAGCAAAATAGATTAGGTTATTTAATCTTTTAAAAGAAAAGACAATATTATTAGAAAGTTGAATATTAGCAATATTTTTTGTAATATTAGAAATTCAACCTTCTCCAACTTTAAGAAGCCAAATAGCAAATTCAGTTTAAGCAAAAGTATCTGAATTGTTAATAGTATAATAAAGATGTATATTAATTTGTAATTTCAAAAGCTCAATATGTTTCTACAAAGAGGAAGGACATGGACAGAAACTAACAATTTTTTCATATTTATTATATAAAACTACTGTAAGAATTTGCCAAAAATTTCTTCAAATACTACAATCTTATTACCAAAAGATTTGTGTTCTAAATCATGATTTATAGCTTTTATTAAATTTTTTAAAGTGCGATCTACAGCTTTAAATGCATGTCTATGCATCATCAAAGCTTCATTCTATGCAATTAATAATGTTTGTTATAATAGAAAAGCTAGCTCAAAGCTGTGATAAATAAAACAGATTGAAGTTTTGTTTATATTTATCAGAATATAAAATCTGAAGTATGCAGTTTAACTATCTGATAAAAGAAGAACAGCTATACCTGATAAAACAATAATAAGAGCAATATATTTAATTATCTGAACTTTTACAATTAATATACTAATATGAGCAAAATATATATATCAATATAAAAAAGGAAATATAATTTAATAAAAATAAATTGTAATATAAAAAAACAATTAAATCAATAAAAAAAAAGTACTTACTTATACAAAAATGATTTCTCTGTTCTACCTAACTATTAACAAAAAACATAGCAGAGGTTTTGTTTTTTACTACATTTATAAGTTTGTTAAATATAGCTTATTGTTCTATATTTAATTGAGGAATTCTAGTTTAGATGATCTAAGTAAGGTTATTGATATCATAGCTTTGTTCTTTACAAATAAGTTGATTAGTATAACTGTAGTCAGTAAGATCTTCTAGTAAGAGCATAAAGAGAAAGTTAGCAATACATTTTTCATATCTAAGTAAAATAGATTGTAAATAGAGTAAAGCTTGATTTTGAATAGTAGTAGTAGTATTTGCAGGATTAGTATTAAAATTATAATAAATATTATTAGTTAATATAGTAAAATACTTGTTTTATAGGTTTTCTAGATGTAAAGAATCATAAAAAAGAAAAAAAGTAGCAAATAACTAATATAATTAGGCTTCAGATTGTATATGTAAAGTATTAGCTAAACACAGATCTCATTCTGTATCAGTTTGTAAAAGGTCTAAAGCAGCATATACATCTTTAAATATGTTATATAAAACTCAATTTACTATGTGAAGAAATTCAAATAAAGTTGCACCACAAACTATAATAAGCAACATTTTTAAATAATAATATTAATTAGCAGCAGAGTGAACAAAATACATCTGGCCAATCATATTTCCATGCTGCTATAATTTTTATATGCTGGTCTTCTTGTTATAAACCTAATAAATAGAAAAATCAGCATATGTAATATTTTTTGCTTCTGAATATAATTTATTAGCATGAAACTAAGCAGTAAGTGTAGTGTATTTTGAATCAGCATGTGTAAGTATAGTTTCTACAGATTTATTATTCTAAAAAGCAACTTTATGTTCATTTTTTAAATAAACTTGAAGTTGTATAATTGCTAAGCTTCTAGTATATAAGTTGTAATAAAATAATTGCCAAGAAACTTCTAATACAGAAATGTAATAAGTATCAAGATAAATTTTGATTTTATTATTATTTTCAGAGCATTGTCTTTCATAATTTTGTACTCTTAATTCTATAGTAGCACAATCATATCTTTTATAAACATACTTAAAAAGATATTTTACCACAGCTATTGAAGAACAAATTTTTATATTTATATAATAGTTGTACTTAGTTGAAAGATATGAATTAAAAAAGATAACTCAACAGTTATCTAATACTGTTTTATATACTTCTACAGTTCAACCATTATTTCTTTACCTATAAATAGGATAACTATTATCATTAATAGTTGTACTTATCTGAAATCACTTTGGATATCATTTGAAACATTTCTTATTTTTTATGCAAGGAGTGCTTAAGAATTAAGTCCACAAGGTTTGTGCATTATAAACTTTTTAATAGTTTTGAATATATAAGAATAAATATCTTTATCAGATATTTTAACAAAAACTTTAACATTGTAAGCATCAACAATTTGGAACTTATTTTTATAAGTGAAAACAAAAAGCATATAGACATAAAGTAATTCATGCTTCTAAAATTTTATAGTATAAATGTAAGTTATCACTTTTCTAAAAATATCATCTTTTAAAATTTTTTTAAGCATTGCCTTTAATTTTATATTAAAGACTTTAGCAACTAAATCAGGTTTGTTATGTAATGATTGACCTAAAAGAAGAGAATTAGTAATTTCTAGCTATTTAGAATTGCAAGTCATAGTAATAAACAGATTAGGCTTTTCAACTACTCGCACAATAGCCATAGCATCATAATAGAGTTTCTGCATTTGGTAAGATCTTCCTATAAAGCTAAATAATAATATAATTTATTGTCCTATATTGGCTAAGCTAGACATATTATTCTTTTTATGCATTGCATCTTGTAGGCCCTTGTATAATTCTACTTATAGCTGAACTTGATTATAGCATAGATAATTAAAATGCATTTGTTCTACTATTACGTACATATCTACAATCTACTATTAAAAAAGCTATTCAAATTGATGTAAGACTACAGCTTTACTCAGATAATCAAGATGTAATTTGTAAGCAATGTAATTCATGATACTTACATGTTTTCTTAAAATATTTGATTCATTTTTATTAACATTTAAATAATCTTTATTGTCTATAAAACTTTGAAACAAAAATGAAGAAAAAGGAACACTATTTATAAGAATATTAGAATGCTAATTATCTTCATTTTTGGGAAATATAAGAATATAATACAAAGGTTGATATGCAGAATATAGCTCTGATATTCTCTATAATTCTTCTTCATATAAGCATAAAACAATATTATGATTAAGTAGCTCATCAGTTTGTTCATCACTAATCATAATAACTGCAATTTCTGATATAGTAGAAATATTATAATGTCTAGAATCTTTTCTTCTATTATCAGTAATAACCATTTTTAAATCTAAGAATAGATCTAATCTATGTATGCTGTCAACTTGTCTAAACATACTACTGTAAGGATTTACATTGTATAATATTTGCTGTAGCTTTGCAAGAAAAATAAGATTGAGATTATGCATTATAAACATCCTATTTTGCAATTTATACTTAGTATCATATACTATAATTGAGCAAACTAAGGGCTAGAATTATAAGGAAGCAAGGACCCTATAGTATGTTACATTTTACCATGAATATGAAAGTTATAAACACCATTTGTTTCTGTTATAGTATCATCTATCTTTATATTTATAAATGTGAAAGCTAATACTGAATTATACATTCTAATATGTTGTCTAAACAAATGTATACTCTGATCTATTCTAGCAAGCAAAGTACTTAAAAGAGAAAGTAATTCCTGAAAAGGAGAAAGATAAATTTTGCCTTTAGCACAACATGCTGTGAAAATTAATAATTGTATAAATGAATTTGTTCTCCTTTCATCAATCTACAATAAAACTCTACAACTACAGCATCTATAACTTATACTTTTCAAAAAGTGACAATCTAAATCTTATAAACACTATAGATAAATATGTCTTTTCAATATTGTAACAGAAGTTGTAATTAGAAAAATAATGACAGTTGGTTTAATAAGAATGCCACTTCATCTTCAGAGATTATGCTAAAACTAAAATCTAATAAAAAAGAGATTAGAAGACTAACTTTACTTCTTAAACCTATCATAGTTTTTTTAAATAATTCAGATTGTGTAGAGTCTACAGAAGCCAGTTCTAATTTATTCTTTAGTATTTCATTTTTATTTTGATATCTTGTTAAATATCTTTTTATTCTATTTTTTTGTTTCAACATTACATTATTCTTTTTTATTATTATAATATCATTGTTAATGTTCATGATTATATCTTTGATGTCATTTCTCAGAAGTTTCAAGCATAACATTATTAGTACACTGTGATATTAAAAATTAAAAAAAAATAAAATAAAATAAAAAAATATAAATAAAATAAGAATAAATATATATGTCATATACTGCAATATGCTTATATATTGCATATATTACAAATTATAATTTAACAACTAAAATAAACTAGTTTTTTGTTTAGGGTTATATAGGATTAGATGCAATAAATGAAACATGATTTACAGTAAAATTTTCAAGAAATTTTTTTTGTTAGAGTGCAAAAGATAGTTAATATGTGAAATTTTGAGTTGTAAGTGACTTTTGTCAAAATGAACATTTTCTTAATCGTGCTATGTTATACCTGATATTGGAATTTGATTGGTCGATCATTAATATGTGATGTATAAGCACATTACAGAGTTGTGACACCTAATTAAATCCAAAAATAAAATAAAAAAATTATTGATATTAGTCTTATAGTTAAGAAATACTAATATAAATTTTTTTAAAAATATAAGTATTTTAAAAAAAAACAAGATTAAAATTGTATGTTTTAAATTTTAAACAACAGTTTATTGATAATTATTAGTTTAAATTTGATGAAATTTTTTTACTTTAAAATAAAAAAATTTATTTAATTATATTAGATAATTGAAAGGTTTTTTTTTTTGGTATTAAGGTAATCTTTTTGGTCTTTTACCTTTTATTAATAACTTATTAGTAATGTAGTTCTATGAACCACTATAGAAAAGAATACAATTAGTTACACATATAATTTTTTTATATTATCTATTTAAGAAATTTGCTCAAAGGTTCTCTACTAATTGCTATATCTAATATCTCTGTTTGGATGTTTTACTTTAAATCTTCTAAACCTGTAACCTGTATTAACTTACTGGATTATATTCAGATGTTCAAATCATCATCTTAACCTTAGAATTAATTTATCCTTAAGGTAAATCTTTAGAGTTTTCTGTATCTATTTTTATAGCTAATCTAGGTATTACTATAGCAATACTAACACTTATGATTAGAATTATATTATTTAACTGCTATGTCTTTGTAGAGTTCATACAGATCTCAATATCTATTTATAGTATAATCTTAGTATTTTAGTATATTTTTATCTTTTGTTTAGTCTTTTTATTAAATTCTTAATTCAGATAGCTCATATAGAACTATAACTAGTCTATTAATATATCAAGTTA
Organism: Cetraspora pellucida; assembly: GCA_910591915.1. Lineage (NCBI taxonomy): Eukaryota > Fungi > Glomeromycota > Glomeromycetes > Diversisporales > Gigasporaceae > Cetraspora > Cetraspora pellucida. The sequence goes on from CAJVQA010001584.1 coordinate 24,116, forward strand.
GTTTAATATTCTTTTTTTTTAATTCATTTTGGTAACCTGGTTGGTAATATCTCTAAGACACCCAACCTAGAGGTTCTTATCCATTCGGTTACTATGATTAAGTACTATGATCTTGGTATTTATTTTTTTAAACTAGTCTTTATAATAAAACTGTCAAAAATCTGACTACTTTTCTATTTAAGTCTTTTTAATTTCAATAGATTTATATAATTATAAGAACTTATTTAGTGTTTGTATTACCTGATTTGTCAGTTTATATTTCTTTGTATAACAAGTTACATATATGCTCTATGACTTGCCAGTTATGTTAGTATAATCATTATTACAGATATTCTAATCTAATCATTAGTAATAGCTATCATAATATGAATATTACATAGATAATTATTCAAATTTTTATTATTAATAGAATTTGAACACTCAACTTACACTTGGAAGTTGACAATCTAACTACTTTACTAGGTCACTATACCTCTAAAATGATAGTTTTTTTTTATTATTATAATATAATATATATTGTAATAAAATTTACTAAAAACTAGTAAGCTATAATAAACTAAATAACATGAGTATCAAATAAAAAATCTTTTATTTAAAAAAAATAAAATAACCAAAAATAAAAATAAATATTTAAAAAGTAGAATTTAAATTCAATAGCTTTCTAAATACTATAAGATATCACAATAAAACTAGATTTTAAACTAAATCTTATTTAGTTTATATAAATTAAATATAACAAAATGTTTACTTTATGGGAAATCACAAAAACTCTTCCCTGTAGATCCCTCGACCAAAAACTCTAGGAAAGAAAACATAGAAAAACTCAGTAACTAGACTAGG
>CAJVQA010001585.1:0-24954 GCA_910591915.1 Cetraspora pellucida
CCTGCCCCTTTAGTACTCCCTTTTATGGTAATAGTCCGAACCTGTTTTGCGAGTTACCTCTTCCAGCTGTCGCCATCATAATATTACTATTACTTCCAATTTGAGGTATCTCAACCTTGATTGGTGTAGCATTCATGTTGGTACGTTCATCCTTATATCATCATAGACTTCCATATAGGTGTGACCAGAGCTCCGGCTTGGTACCTTTAAACGTACAGAACAGGTTACTTCCTCTATAGTATTAGAATATTGATATTCTTTTAATTTAACTTTTAATTATTTTTTAATAAAAATATGATAATCATTAACAGTTTTTTATATAATTGCTTCTATTAAGTTAATTGAGCAAACTATTTGGCTTTCAATTTAGATATTTAAAATTTAATAATAAAGTTAAAAGTAAACTTGAAGAAAGAACATTGAAATTATGTTATTAATTAACAACAAAATGCTGTATTCTTTTTGTAACTTACTAATTTTCTGCTAGTCTTTTTAATTTTAAAACTATTATTAAAATTTTTTAGTTATCTAAAACTATATTTGTATTAAATGCTTTCTTTATATCTTAAAACAAAATAATTAAGTTTTGTTTATCTTTATAAAAATCTTACTAAAGAATAATACTTAATTCTTAGTAAATTTTAAAGACATTTATTTGAACAAATAATATATCTTGCAACTGTTATACTAAAGCAATAATCTGTATTATTAATATTTGTATTAAAGCTTAAACTATTTATTACAATTTTTAATATTATTAATTCAATTTATATAATTAGCACTAAATATTACTATATTAAAAGAGCTTTAGTAAATAATTTGTTTAATTTAACTATAATAATTAACTAAAATAAAGAGTTATTACAAGTATAATAATATAATATTATTAGTATAATAATTTGTTTATATATATTGATAATTTAATTAGAATTAGTTAACTAATTTATACAGAATTAAGTTATTAATCAATTTAAGTAATAGTTTCTCTTATACATATAATAAATTTAATTAATTAAATTAATTTAGTAATTAATGTTCCTAGGTTCAGTTTAGTTCAATTTAGGTTCATAAACCAAGTTCATTGAACCTGAACTGAACTTCAAATTTTGCAAATCATTGAACATAAATCTGAACTAAACTTAAAATTTATGAACTTGAACTAAACCTAAACTTAAAATTTGGTTCAGTTCAGGTTTAGTTCAAAGTTCATAAACATGTTCAAGTTCAATATTATATATATATTTTATATATAGAACAAATTTACTTAGAGAATAAAGATAGAATTAATTAATAAAATTTTAAGAATTATAATATTTTTTTTTTTTTTAATATTAATAGTGAAGCTATGCCTTTATCTTTATTGAATATTTATTTTAAATTTTTACATAAAGCATAAATTTACTTTTAAAAATATTATAAAAAGAGTAGAAGCTCAGACTAGTTTATCTGTGACCTAAACCAACAGGAGTGGCCAAGGCTCACCTAGATTTGGGTGTTTGTGATAATATATGAAAGGTTAGTTTGGTATTTTATCTATTGTATATACTAGGAATTAATTTTGTAATAAATTGAATTAGAGAGAAAAGGTTGAGATGAATGTAAAGTGAGATTAGAAGATGAATTAAAAGTGGAAGAATAAGCTGTTGATCTTGAAATACAGTAAGGAATCCAAATTTTATGATATACTTGTTGGTTAAGGTGAAGTAGAAACTTTATAATTAGAGTTATAGCTGTTTTTTTAGATAATAGGTTTGAGACAGTAAAGATAATTTCATTTGGTACTAGGCTTGATAGAGTTGAAAAGACTGATAGTAAGTCTACTGTGTTATGTAAAGTCATACAATACAGTCATCTAATTTGACAATGAAGTTCAGTTATAGTTTCAGAAGTAGTATCAAGTGTATTTGTATTTAAAGCATGTTGTAATGAACTGTTAATAAGGTTGTATAGCAGTTGATCGGATGGACATATTATCTAATGAAGATGAGAACTGGTTTTATGGCATTGGTGACAAGTTGGTGGGTATAAGTGGTATCGTTTGTGTAGAGTGTGTAGAGTAGGAAGATTATCAAATAGAATTTTAATTCTGAAAGATTTAAGAGCAGAAGATTGAAAGCTGTATGAAAAGTTTGAGATTTTTTGATTGTTGTTGATGTATAGCCAAGTAGCTTGCTAATTAATTTGGTTGAAGATTTTGTTCCACTTTTGAAATCAGTTTTGTGTAGTCCATAAAGCGTAAATATGTGCATGACAGATTGTACGAATACTGTGACGAATAGGTAATTTTAATGAGAAGTTTTCAAGATTTAGAGTATAGAATGGATTGTAAATATTGTATAACATAAAAGTTAGATATAGTAGGTTATAATGGTTTCGTGCTAGTTGGTCAGCAAGGTTGTTGTATATGTTGTCTTGATGTGCAGTTACTTTGTGAAAGATAATTTGAATTTTGTATAAGTTGACAAAGTTGATAAATAAGTTCCATAATGAAAAATATGATGTATGTGTATAGGATAAGGTTGTAGGAGAGTTTACAATGTTTTGGTATTTAGAAATTACAGATTGAGAATCTGTATATATAATTATAATACTATTTCTAGGGCCAGTAATAAGAGCAGATAGAATAACAGTAAGTTTGACTTTAAATAAACAAGGCCATAGTTTTGTTTGAGCTTGAAATGTATGTAGTATAGAGTTATTGAAAATTTGGACCCATCTAATACCCATAGAGAATTGTGAAGTACTCAAGTCAATAACAGAACCATCTGTTTAAAAATGAAGTTCCGACAGATTAGCATTATTGTTGGCTATTTGTTGAAGATTGTGTGTAAGTGAACAAGGTTTGAAAATTATAGGAATTGGTTGAGTAGCAATAATAATATTTGGAAGATCTGGAATTTGAGTGGGATGTCAAATTGCAATAGAGTATATAAGATCAAGATGGTTAGCATTAAAATTAAGAGTTTTGTTATGAGTGTTAACTTGACCCAAGAATCAAGTTGAGAAATTAGTAAGAATAGCAATTGTATATTTGTTAGCAATTGTTTGAGAGTTAAGAGAATAGCCTGGACATATATATGATTGAATAGGTGGAAGGGGATAAAGTCAAGTAAATTGTGATTCAATATTACATTGCCAATGTGTAATAAGGATAGATCCAGATGCAGAAGGTTGCCTTCTGGTTTTGCTAGCAATAATTTGATCATCAAGTACTGTAATAAGCCATGGTTTTTTGCGAGATAAGAAGTGTTCAGTTGTATAACTATAGTAGTTTGTATCAGGTAAGTGTAAGTGTTAATAAAGTGTATGATTGTACAAGTGGCTTGTAACTTGGTCTTCTAAATAAGTAAACCAAAATGGCTGTTCGTCTTTAGAGATCTTGTAGATATAAGGTGAGATGTGTTTCCAGTCCAATAAGCATGAGTTGTCGAATATAGTAAGTTGATCGAGGTATAGAATACCATGATGCTTAAGTTGTTTTTTAAAAGTTGGATATTTTGGGTATGAGGAAAGCAAAGATTCTAATAAGATAGAACCTTGTTGTATAGCGTATGGAATGTTGTAAGTTGGGTTAGAAGTGAATGTGATACCAAGATGTTTAAAAAGTTGGATTATTTTAAAGTTGGTAGTATGTTTGTTTGGTTCATCAATAATGGAATTCTCATAAATTAAGATGTTGGTAGGTGACCAGAGATTGTTTTGAAGCTGTTGAAGCTGAATGCGAGTGCTGATACCAAGAAGATCAAGAGAGTTAAGTCTTTTAATATAATTTGTAATATGGTGTTGAAGTTGAATATCCCATATATTTTGAATATTATATAGTTAGGGATGAAGTAGTATACTAGTAGGAATTGTACAGCTAAGTTTGGCTTTGCTTTTAACAAGTCCAATGTGATTGGTAAGAATTTTGTTACATGTATTCTGACTTAGAATAATGTTATGAATATGATATTTAATTGTAGGAATAATAACTGTGTTGATAATATATCATGCATGTATGTCAGTGATCTTTTTAGTACTTGCAATTTTTACAAGATGTGATGATTTAGCTATAATGAGCTTAGTTTGTTTTGTTTGCTTGTTGTTAAGTGTAAACCAGTATCCTAAAAACTTAAATGGTTCATTTGAAGGGTGAAGATTAAGTAAATGATTATTGTAAGTGATAGAACTGTAATTAGTTGGAGGGTTATTAGTTGTAAGTATTGATTTGGTAGGATTGATTTGGATGTTGGCCATGTTGTAAAAGGATTCTGCTGTTAACAGAATTTGTGAGAGTTCTTGCTATGAAGATGCAATCCATAGAATATCATCCATATAGGCAAGAACAGAGTAGTGGGATTCGAGTTTGTTAAATATTTGATTTTTTAGATTAGTTGACCAGGAAACTTTAGTGTTGTATCTATTAAAGTTATTGTAGATGTATGAGATAAGTGGGTCATAGTATATTCTCTATAAAAGTGAAGTAATGGTTTCTCTCTGGTCGATACCATTATGAACTGGATATGAAGAGGTAAGACCAAGATTTGTAATAACTTGATTTTGTTGATCAGTGAATAAATTAATAATAGTGTTGGTAAAAGTATCAAGAAGGGCAAGATGCTGCAAAGAGTATTTAAGAAGTTTAAGGTTAACTGAATCATAAGCTTTGCTCATATCTTGAGACAAAAGCCAAATTGGTTTTTGATTGCATGATGTGTCTTCAGTAAGGTTATTAAGTATGTGTATAGGTATTGAGGTACTATTGTTAGGCAAAGCAACATAGTTATATGGTGAAAGAATTGGGTATTATGAAAATATTTTACTGATTCTGTTAGTAGTAATTTTTGTGTAGACTTTGTGGATATGTTTAATAGGACTTATAGGGTGAGTAAGGTTGAAATCTCTATCAAATGTGTTTCGCTTTGGAATTGGATAAATTCTGCTATGTTTCCATTGTTTGGATATTTGGCTTGAGTTAAGGCATCGATTAAACAGGCCAGTTATAGCTTTAATGCAAGTAGCATCTGCATGTTTGAGCATTTCATAACTGATACCTGTAGGTCCACAGGCTTTCCCATTTGGAAGTTTTGCTATAGTTTGGAGCACTTCTTCTTCCATGATGGAAGCAGTAAGAGAGTTATACCATTGGATGTCAATGTGTGCTTGTGGTTGATATTGTGTAGACCAAAAATTATGGAATAAGTTTTGGTCAATTGTTTGATATGCTGTCCAGTTAAGAAAGTGAGATTGTATGTGTAGTTTAATGAGGTGTAGTTCTGTGACTAGTTGGTTAGGTAGTTTAATATTTGAAAAGTGAATAAGAGATCTGTAACAATTAAGGATGCTGTTAATGGCTTGTTTAGGATATGTAGAGAGGGTTTCACATCTCTTTTCAGTAGCTTGTTGAATTTGTTGTCAGAGTAATAGGGAGTTTTCAAGATGACGTGCATGATAAAGCTGTTTCCAAATATCTTATACATACTGAGTCCATTGTTCAAGTTCTGAATTGTGGTTAGAAAACAAGGTTTGAAGATTACAGTTGGATCTTTTATTTATATTTTGATTCTTGGAATTGATTGGATTAATATTTAAATTGTTGTTAGAATTTTTAACAATTTTGATTAAGTGTCCAAGTTCTTTAAGTGATAGGTGCAGTAAGGTGCTATAAGGTGAGTACTTGTAGTTGTAGCTAAGTTTGCGAGATTTTTTATTAGGTATTGAGTATAGCAGAATAAATAATTAAATGTTCAATTTTATACCAAGTAGTTTCTATGCTTTCATTAGTATTGTGGTTAAGTGAGGTATTATGTAAGTTGAGTTTTTGTGAAAGCATATTAGAAAATTTTGTCCATTTTTCTGATGACATGGCTTTGTAGTTAAAAATTCTATGACTAATGCCAGTATAGTAGCATGGAGGTTTGCTAAATGCATTAGTAAAAGACCATGAAGAAAGAAGAATAGAATGGTCACTTGATGTAGAGTAGCTGCTATCATTAAGACTATATGAAATAAAAAACTGTAAATTAAATAAATCAGTCCATATATAGTCAATGCGGCTTTGACTATTATTGTTTGACCATGTATAGTGTTTGTTATTAACATGTGCCCCAAGATCATATATGTTGGTTTGATGTAAGTAGTTAGTTAGTCGGAATTTAGATGATAAGCTACAGATATCATTATGTGTATTAAAGTCACCAAAGATAATTAGATGAAGGTTGAGTTGGTGGGCTTGTTGGATCCATGAAATAACTGTTTCTTGTGTTTTGTTGTGTCAATGTATATCAGTAGAAGAGAAATAAACTGCTATAATACAAAGTTTAATTTCACTTTTAAAAAAGAGGTCTAAAGCTACTGCTCCTCTAGCATGTATTTGGCAGTTGTGTACATGTGGTTGAAGGTGGTTGCAGATCATAATAGCAGCACCTTCAGCAGAATTCTCAGAGTTTGCCCAAAAATATGTAAACAGATTATTGTTGCAAAAATGAAGATTAGTAGTATTGGCAATTTTTGTTTCAGTGATACAGCCAATATTAATGTTATTGTAAAGACAGTAGTTTTGCCATGTTTCTTTTTTGGTTATTGTATTGAATCCTTAGACATTATGTGTTGCAATATTTAAATGAAGGTTTCACAGTTTTGCATAGGTATAGGAGTTTGGGATGAGTATAATGATAAGGTTGAGAGTGGTAGTAAAGAAATAGAAGGAGATAGAGTTTGTTGTAGTGGTATTGAGGATGTAAAAGATAATGAGTTTGGTGTAGATATTGTTGAATTTGGGTTTGTTAAGTTAAGAGAATTATCTTGTGTTGTATTTGATTTTAGTAAGATGTTTGGATAATGCCAAATGGCTTGGAGTGGTGGTATAAAATGATTAGATAAAGGTTTAGATTCACATAGAAGATAAACATGGGCTTCACTATAATTATTTTTAATAGAAATAGTTAAGGTATAATCACAGACATTACTTGGTAAGTAATCAAAACTATAAATGTGTCATAAAAAAGAGACAATTGTTTGTAGATGTGGGAGTAGTGGAAGATGGTTATAGGCTAGGAATTTATTATAGCATGTATGAAGTTGTATAGAGCCATAGTGTTCATTGGCAATGACAGTATCATCATGACCAGATAGAACAGTTTCTACTAGCTATGAATAAGTGTAATTTATAGCATTATCTTCAAGAACAGGTTTGGTATGTTGTGTGTTATTGAGTATTGAAGAATATTTTGAAAAAATAGGTATTGATGGGTAGAATCTATAACCAGATCATTGTGGGATAAAGTGGTCAGATAAAGGTTCTAGTTCATTTGATAAGTGTATTAAGCATTCACTATAGTCTAGTTTAATTGATATTGCTAGTGTAAAGTTGTAAAAATTAAGTGGTGTATAATTGTAAGAATGTATGTGTTCAAGAAAGGAATAAAGAGTTTATGGATATGAAAGTAAAGGTAGGCCTTGATGGACTAGCCATTTGTTATAGCATGAGTCTGAATCGACTAATGTATTGTATGGTGGGTCTTGTGGTGTTTTCTTGAAGTATGATGATGCAATGGGATTCAAGGAAGTAAAAGCTTCCTCTGTAGATTTGATTACCATATGCTTGGCTCTCACAGCTGCAAAGAGGTCCATAGCCTGCTCTGTACATTGAGTCTGGCTGTCATAAACTTGGTTCTCTGCATATTAAGAATTATAATATTTTTTATAATTTTATTAATAAAATTATGAAAATTGTTATAATTATTAAAATTTTACTAATTAATCCTATTTTTATTCTTTAAGTAACTTTGTTTTATATATAAAAATACATTATATTGGCATATATTTATTTTATAATTTTTAGTTTTAAAGAAAAGATATTTAATTTTGGATTTTTGATAAAAAAATCTAAAATTAAGCATCTTTTCATTAAATTTACAAAATATAAAATAAATATATGCTGATATAACATATTTTTATGTGTATAACAAAGTTACTTAAAGAATAAAAATAGGATTAATTAGTAAAATTTTAATAATTATAACAATTTTCATAATTTTATTAATAAAATTATAAAAAATATTATTATTCTCAAAATTTTACTAATTAATTTTATCTCTATTCTTTAAGTAACTTTGTTCTACATATAGAAATACATTATATTAGTATATATTTACTTTATATTTTTTAAATTTATAGAAAAGATGCTTAATTTTAGATTATTTTATCAAAAATCCAAAATTAAACATCTTTCCTTTAGAACTAAAAATTATAAAATAAATATATGCTGATATAATATATTTTTATGTATAGAATAAAGTTACTTAAAGAATAGAAATAGAATTAATTAGTAAAATCTTAAGAATAATAATATTTTTTATAATTTTATTAATAAAATTATAAAAATTGTTAAAATTCTTGAAATTAAACTAATTAATTCTATTTTTATTCTTTAAATAACTTTGTTCTACACATAAAAATACATTATATTGGTATATATTTACTTTATATTTTTTAAATTTAAAGAAAAAATGCTTAATTTTTGATAAAAAAATTCAAAATTAATATTTTTAGTTTGTTTAGTTTATGAACCAAGTTTATTGAACCTGAACTGAACTTTAAAATTTGCAGATCATTAAGCCTGAACCTGAACTAAACTTCAAATTTTGCAGTTTATTGAACCTGAACCTGAACTGAACTTAAAATTTATGAACCTGAACTGAACCTGAACTTGAATTAAAAGTACAATACTAAACCTGAACTGAACATTTTTTTAGAAAAAGTTCAAGTTCAGGTTCAGTATTAAACTGAACCTGAACCTGAACTTGACCAAAGTTTAGTTTAGTTTAGGTTCATAGGAACACTATTAGTAATATAGCTAAATAATTAATAAAAGTGTATTTAATTAATAATTAAGTATAACAATAATAAATTATAATAATATTTTGAAATAATAAAAGAAATATATAAAAATTTTTAATATAATAGTTATAAATTAGTTTTTATTTAGACAAATAAGATTATAATAAAAATTGATTTTAATATTTAAAAAATTAATTATTTTATATAATTATTTAAAACATTAAAGATTAAAAACTTTATTAAAGTCTTAAAGATTAATTTTTTATACTTAAGAAAATATTAAAAGTTATAATAATCAAGCTTTAGATTATTGAAACTAATAGTTTCAGTTATTAGTACTATTGTTTTTTAGTTTTAGTAATTTATAATTTATTACTAAAGACTTAAAGGATCTTGATATAGTTATACTAATTTAGTTATAACCTTTAATAATAAAAGAATAAGTATTTACATGTTTCTTATTAAGTTATAAATATGTATGAAATAAGTATTATAATACATTTATAATATTAAAGATGATAAAATATCTAAAAAAATTCATATAGCTAATATTATTAATATATAACATTATTAAAAGATGTATAAAATATAATAATAAAAAAATTAATTGAAAAATTGTAATAAAATTAATTTTTAAAAAATTTTGTTTTTATAAGTTTTGTAAAATTTTAAAATTATAAATAATATTAACTATACTTTTTTATATTTATTAATTGTTACATCTACAGTGATACAAATTTTTTTGTTCTAAAATAAAAGACAATTTTTCCAATTCAATATTATAATAAGTAAAAGCTATCATTTATAAAGTTGGCTAGTACTAATAATTGTATTATCTTATTAATATAAAGTAATTTAAGTTATATATATGGAGAGGACCAATTCTGTAACTCTCTCTATAGATCACTTGTATCAAAATTCTGCTAAAAACATTTAATTATTTCTCAAAATCTTATTAAGTAAACCTTATATGCTCTCTTAAGTAAAGTTGTTAAGCTTACATTTCTTCTTCTAGGTGGCTAAGATTTGGGTTCTAACAATACTTGATTACTGAGAAAAGTACCAATAACTAAAATTTGAATTTTGCTTATTTACTATATATTTTATTAAGATAACATATTCTACTCCTTAGTAGAAAAATATCAAGCACCTTGTTTCAGTCATTTTGATATATATTTTATTATAAACAAACCAAAATTTACCAAGATACAAACAAAAAGATAAAAACTAAAACCTGGTTTTGTAGGTTTTTTCATTAACATTTTAGAAAAATCTGCTGGGTTGCCCTAGAATTTTTACTTTCCTTGTACCCATTAAAATTTTCCAAACATCCAATTAGCTTTTGCAAACATACTACACTTTATAGATTGTTTCTAGATAGTCTAGAAGTTTACATAATTAAATAATTTTTCTAAATAAATTTATTAAACAAACAATTCGTACTAATTAAACTTTATAAATATTTTTCTAAAAGATAGCTATACAAAATGCCAAGCATTATAAATGTCAAACCTGATTCCTTTGATCTTGATAATTATCTCTCCAAATATAATAACAGGTTCAGTTCTGTTACTTATAATAATAAAATCTGAACTCTTAAAGCTTTGCCAATTAATTTCAATCCAATAATATATAATTTACAAAATGGCTTTTATTTCTTTGCAAGGCCTACTAAACCTACTATTATTACCTGCCTCTGCAAAAAATATTGTACCTATTTCACCTCATAAAATATTACTATTCTACTATTTTTTCAACTATTTTAAAAAACACTTCAGGTTCATCTAACTTTATAAAAATTGATTTCAATATTAAACTATTTAAATTTCTTAAAAGCTTTTTTAAGATCCAAATTTCAACTTAAACATGAGATTACTTATCTATTTCCTAATTTCTGTAGTGATATTAGAAAAACCTTAAATGAATTTATTTCTTTTAAACTATTTTTATATCATGCACATACTTGTATTATATACAAAACTAAGAATATATTCTGTATTATTTTTTAAGATAACAAATACTCTTTAGACCCTAAAGCTCTACTTTTAAAAACAATAAAGGAAGCTTTCCTGACCATACATACTGTATTCATATTCTTAAACTCAAATATTTAATTCTTTAAAAACTTATGAACTGGGAATAGCACAATCTCTACTATAAAATCAAATACTAGCAACTATCTACAAAAGAAAAACATATATTTTTCAAGAAATTTATTACAAAATTGCCTAAAAAATCTAAAACAAATAATGAATCCAAAGATAATAATCAAATTATCAATAACAAAACACAGAAAAATCAAAACAATGACAATTCAAAACTGAAAGACCAAACAAAAGAAAAGAAAAAGAAACTCTATGAAAATGTGATACAACAAATGATTATAACTAGTTTTTAAACTATCATATTACTCCTAAAATGCAAAAACACAGTAAATTAAGCACATTATTAGCACTATAAGTTTTCTTTCTTTTAAAATCATATCTCATAAACTTCTCAAAGGCTTACTTGCTAAATTTACAATAGTACTATTTACTCAACTAGACTATTTATATATCTTTTACTTACACTATTCTATTTCACTATACTCAACAAATAACAATAAAAAAGTTATTATTAATATGACACACTTACACTTATATTTAAACCATATTTACAAAACAATTAACTTTAAAAAATTTATGAAAAATCTTGACATCAAGCTTCTATACTTTATTTTAAATTTTGATATCAATTATGATGCAGATAAGCTACTATTTAATATTCAAAATAACAACAGATTCAATATCAAAGTTAAGCTGAACATTTCTACAAAAAAATTTAATGATTTCGAAATTTTTTCACTTAAACCTTATATCAAAACTTATAAAACCTGGTTTCAAGAATTTTTTGAAAAATACAAAATTCAATTTGAAAAAATTGATTAACAAAAAACAAGCAACTATATCAAAGTGCTAATATCTCAAAAACAGATATTGTTAACATTAAGAGTTTTTCATATTTTTGACCATAACTTTTGATGTACTAAACCAATTTGGATGAACTAACTACCATTGGATTCAGCTCATCGAGACGATTCTAATGAATACAAGATCATGTAATTCTGATCACGGGATCACAGTATCGGGACGATTTTGATGAAAAGCATTAATTATAATACATGTGACTTGATTCTGATTGGCTCAAATTACTGTACTGGAAATCTAGCATTTCTATTATTTCTATTATTTCTAGTAGATCTATCATTTCTATTAGATCTATTATTTCTACTAGATCTATTAGTTCTATCATATCTATTATTTCTATTATATCTATTATATCTATTATATATATTATATTTATTATATCTATTAGTTCTTATTACTATAAATAACATTTATTAGCAATAGAGTAGTCTTTATTGTAATTATTTATACATATAAAATATCTATAAAAGCACTACTTTCTGACCCTTCAAGAAAGTTAAGTGTCTTCATATATTTCAAAGTTAATAAATTGAATACAATATTTAGTATCTTCATATACTATCTATTGTTGTCTCTGCCTTAAAATCCCAAATTACTTTGTATTTTGTTAAAGTCTTGTGTAGACTTTTATATAGAATCTATTAAATTATAGTCATCATACTATAGTTGAGCAGCTTCTGTTATTACTGTAGTTAAAGAAAAAACTACAAATTAACAATATATATTATTTTATTGATATTTATTTTACCAAACATCCCATCATACAAAATGATAATTAATATGTAATGATTATTTAATGATTAATAATTATTATTCAATATTACTCATTATATTTTGTGATAGGGTGTTCAGTGAAATGATCATCAATGAAATAATATATATCTCTTAAAAACTCATTGAAGTCTGCAAAGAACTTTTACCAAAAATTTACTCTCTTCTAAATATATTATTCTTATTTCAAGAATGCTCTAAAGCTATTTTTAAAACAGCACTTTATCATTTTCATAAATATCATAGCAAATCATACAACTTACTTCCAAATAATACTGAATACAATCTCAAAAATATCTCCTAATTTTATTTCTTTTAATTATTTAAATCTCATCCAGTATTAGAATCCAATTCAAAAAAATAAAAGTATCCTTCTTTAGAAACTAAATTATTTTAATCTAACTAATAACTAGCAGCAACTTTTTCAAAACCAACATCTATAACTGAATTAAGAAAATTAGTCACCTCAACTAAAAAAAATTTTGCATTATTTAACAATATTAATAGTGAAGTGGCCCAAACAACATACTACTTTTATCAATATTTAAAAAAATATTTACAAATAGTAGCTGAAAATGATAGAATTTAAGAGTTATCTAAAGAGAAATTTCTTGAAAAAATTATAGATTCTACTACTAATATATATACCTTAGCCTGCATAATTACCTACTATAAAATTCAATCCTAATTCAAAGTATCTTTTAAACAAACTAGAAATGATTATGACAAAATCTACTATCCAGAAGCAGAAAATTTTATAATTAAATACCTTAACATTTCTATCTTTACTCAATACAATAATATACTCTTTATACAAAACCAAAATGAACCTAAAGCCAAAAAAGAAAAGACAGTTGAAAAAAAATACAAAACAATATTAAAAATTTACAAAAAAAAATAAATATAAAGATAAGTTAGATGAATAATAATTAAAAAAAAAGAAATTTTTCTATTCAAAAAAAAAATACAAAAGAACAAAAAAAAAAATTTAACACTATCTATTACTCAGGATAATAACCCTGACAACTTCATTTCTCAAAAAGATACACTTAACAATCTTATCCAAGACCAAGAAACTCTTTTTCAATAAGTTCTTTTACAGAAAACATTAAACCAACTGTCACTTCTAAGATTATGATATTTCTCACTATTTGTGGTCCATTCTTAGAAGAGAATAATAACAGTAGGTAGGCAGTAAAGCCTATTGTAATAAAGGATCAGGATTATGATAACCAGACCCAATGTACAGAGCAAGTTATGGTATTCTTCACAGCTATGTAAGCTAAACTTAAATTAGTAAGCAATTCTGTAAAAGATATTACAAATACTATTTCTACTTTCAATGTTTCAACCCCTACAGAAATAGATAAATGTTACAACAAATTTATAAAATACCACAACTTACTTCAAATACTAGAACCAGTTACACTTGATAATTTTATTCAACACTTAAATGACAATCTTTTTCTTACTTTAATAAAAATATCTATAAACTCTAACAAAACAGAAACATATATCTACTTAAATGCTATAGATCAAACATTACCAAATCATATTACAATAGATTCTTCTCTTTACCAAACATATGGTTACCTACCTTTACTATCTATTTCCAACTAGAAAATACCTAATACAAACACTGCCTCCTTTTCTATATCTAATCAATTACCTAATCCAAACACTTCTATACTATCTTTAACTACCTCATTGTTAACTTCATCTGAACATACTTCTCTTTCAATTAAAATTGGGTCAATAAATATCAATAGACTATCACAAGCTAATAAAAAACTTGTTTTAACTGAACTCTTACAAGAAAAAAATTTTAAAATTTTTGAACTTTTTGAAACACATCTATTACTCAAAGAAGACAAATTCTTAAACAATCAAATCCAAAATTATGTTAGTTTCTAAAACTCATTTACAAATCCTCATTAAGCTGGAGTTAGATTTTTTTTTACCAAAAAATCTTCAAATATATTGCCAAGTCTCATAATTTTAATGAACATATAATTGACCTTGATTTTCAGTTCAAAAATATGTCAATCAGGCTTATTTAAATATACTTTCCAACTTATGAGAAAAAACAACTTCATAAAGAAGTCCAAGATTATTTAATTTTTCTTACTCAAAATAACAAATACAAATTAATCATTATAGGAGACCTAAGCAGTGTTCCAAATCCAAGAATTAACAGATTGCCTTCAAAAAATCATCAATTCCTAAAAGTTAAATCATTTAATACTTAATTAGCTTTCAATTTAAAGATATTTTCTGAATTTTGTATTCAAATACTTATAATTTTATTTTTAGTCACAACAATATACAAAGCTGAATTAATCAAATTTGGACCAATTTATCCATTACTAATATTAATTATACAGAAATTCTTACAACTGATATAATTGAATCAGATCATTACATTATAATTTTAGAAATCTCTATTATAATTAATAAACCTAAAGCTCATAAACAACACAAATGCAAAGTCTTTTTTTGGAAAAATTGCACTAAAGAAAACCTTAAAAACTATACTAATCAAATAACTAAAAATCTTTAGCACTTAAGTTCTAAAATCTTATCAATTGCAAATCAAAATCAACTTAATACTATGTGAAATAAAATTTACAAAGCATTAATTAAAGCTTTAACTAAACATATTTCTTTTAAAAAAATTAAACCAATTAAAGAAATCAAAGACTCACCTTTATCAAAACACTCTCCATTTTATTTCTGCTATAAAAAAATACAATTTCTTAAAAATCATATAGATTCAATCAACTTTAATATACTATTTATCAAATATTAAACTAAATATCTAGGCTGCTCTTTTCAACCACTTTTATCCTTCCTAGCCTAAGTTAAAGAAGAATTCCAATTTATTAAAACTGCACTTAATTACCAATATCAATAATTTATATATGATAAAATCAAAGAAAAAATAGAAAATTGAAACAAATTATTTAAAGAAACATCTAAACTTTTTTATAAAAAAATACTTGAAAAATACAACAATATTTATATTGATAAATTACCTCTTAACAACAATCTTTTTACAAAACATAAGGAAATACTTAATGCAATTAAACATTACTTCACTAAATATTTTAAAACCAATTCTCTCAACTATTCCATCATCATCTGAATACTTTTCACTTTATAAACCACACTCTGAATTTGAAATTCATTATCATAACCTTACTTATAATATATTTAAACAAGAATGGCAAAACCTAATCCCTAATATATCTAATCAAAAAGCAGCAGAACCTTTCGAAACCTGCTATGAATACATAAAATTCACTAGCCCAAAGCATAAAACATCTTTTGATTCTTCCTAAACAAATGCTTTTAACTGCAGAAAATCTCCTTAGACTGAAAATTTTCCAATATATTTTTAATTTCTAAATAATCAAACTGGACTATATACTAAATCAAGTTCAATCAATTTTAATAATAAAATCTTCAAAAAAGTTTTTACTAAAATATTTACAAACTAACTAGATAATATTATTTAAGTCACAATCTCTTATTAAATTTAAACTTTGCAGCTACTAAAAACTTCTTGACTCATCTTTCTATACAAATCTTATATAATACCATTGAACATTGCAAAGTGAATAATAAGAAGCCTGGATTCTCTTCCAAGATATGTCTAAGGCTTTTGATAAAATTAATATATCAAGACTTCAGAACACTTGTAAAAGAATAGAAATCCTCTTAACAGGAATTAAACTTATTACTAAACTACATTCTTATCAATTTGCTAGTGTTATTACTGCTTATAGTCTTATTTCTTTAATACTAATCAACTCTGGTATTGAACAAGATAAATCTAATTTACCTTTATTATAGAAAATTTATTATGATCCTATACTCTCTTTTATTCACAAAAAATACAAAAATCATTTACTCAAAATTTCATGCCAATTTTCTATTGATATCATAACAAATACAACACTCTTTTCAATAATAATTCTGCTATTGGCCTTTATAGATAATACTACCTGGTATTGTAAAAGTGCAAATGTAATACAAAATATTATAAATAATATTTCTACATTATATAAACTTAACAATATAGAAATTAATGCTTCCAAATCTGATCTTCTTTATATTAAATCCAAATTCTTATCAAATTCAACTTCTTCTCTTACAATAAGTAATCAACATATTCTTCCTAAAAAACCTCAAGATATTATATGCTATCTTAATATTTTTTATGATAGTGAAGGTTCTTCTACACCAACTTTTAATCAAATTCAAAATAAAATTGAAAGTTTTCTTATTCTTATTTAATACAATAAAATAACATCCTTACAAATTTTAGGATTTTTTAATCTAATTTTACAACCTTTTTTAGAATATCTGCTTCAAATTACTTTAATTTATGCAAATACACAATCTAAATTTATCTGTTTATTTACTATTCATATTAAAAAAATACTATCGTTAGCCAAAAATACTAACAATATGATGCTTACTAATCAACTTACTTTTAATCTACCATCTTTTAATAATATTATTTAAAAAGTTAGTGCAATTAATACTAAACATATTTTTAGCATACTACCAATTCTCAAAAACATTAATATACAATGAATTAAAGACTGGCTAACTAAAATATAGTCTTCTCAACTTTTAACTAATATTTTAATTAACCACTATTGTAAAACACAAAACTATACTTTGCTTTTTTAACTTTTTCAATTTGCTCTAAATAATATCTTTTCTACAAATCTCTTTTTAACTTTCATTAATACTAAAAAACTTACATATTATTTATGATATTCTTCCTCTTAACCCATTAATTACTACTATTAATAGTCTTAGAAACAACAAAATTATCTTCTTAGAACAAATCACAATTGCAAATAACAAAAATATTTTTCCATGAAACAATATATATTTACATACAAATAAATTAACTAAAGGTCATCAATCACAATAGTTTATTCAAATTCTACAACTAAACCAATCTAATTCTTTCAATCTAACTTGGCTTACTCTAAATCTATCTTTTACAAATCTCTTTCTTAACACAACTAAATTAATATTACTACACTTATTTTTAAACTTCTTTTTTTATCAACCTTATTATACAAATAATCAACTATACTACATCTCTCATTAAACTACTTTCAACAACCTTCTTTCTTTAAAATCTCTCCATCTACCTTAGGTCTTTCATAGCTTTTTTCAACTTCTGATCACCTTACACCAAACTACCATTCTTCTATTTACCTTATAATATAATTATCAAATCAAATGACCAAATAATCATTCAAATTGATTTTAGAGAAATCTTAGTCTTAATCAATATATATAATTTCACTTCCTCTCAACTACCTTCTTTATTACAATTACAAATAATTTTATTATTCTATAATGTTCAACTCATTCAACAACACATTTATTTATTAATATATCAAAAACAACTAACTGATCTTAACTACCTTATTTCCCAACTTAATACAAATAAACTACATTTTTATACTGATAGATCAATCCAAAATCTTTAAACCTCAGATGTAAAATCTGGTATAGGATGGATTTGCAAATACAATACATTAATAAAATTCAATGCAGCTATACAATCCTATTCTAACTCAACTTTCACTAAACTTGAAGCAGTTCTCTATCTTTTATTTGCAGCTTCATCTAATACTTCTTTAAATATCTATATTAATAATACAACTGTTATTAAAAATCTTGAACAACTTATCATTCCCAAACCTATACAAACTAAAAACTGGAATATCATCTATTATATTAATTATCTTAAACATTTTATAAACATTACTACCATTTTTTATAAAGTTAAATCACATTCTACAGACTCATTTTACAACTAAGCAGATTCACTTGCTAAACAAAGAATCTTAAAATCTATTATTAAGCTTAATATTTCAAAATTTAATACTCCAAATTACTTCTTATAGAACAATCTTCTAATTTCTTTTAAAGTGCATACTTTTATTAAAAACATTATAACTATTTAAGAAATTACCAAATGGTCAAATTTAAAATTTTTTCAAAATATTACCAACATTAAAGGGTTTTTCCTATTCAAAATTATTTCTTCTCTTAAAGATAACTCTCAAAAATACATCTTTCGCATTAAAATTCTTACTCATAACTTACCAGCTATGCAAAACCTTAATATTCACTATCCCTATCTTTATACTACACCTTATTGTTCCCATTGCACAAATATTAAAGATATTCTTCACTTGTTTTCATGCCTTAACAATCTCACAAATATTCTACTATCACTTAAAAACATTATATATAATATTCTTCAATCACTTCAAATTATTAACACAACCTCAAAACTTTATTAAATATACTTTTAAATTTTACATTTCATTTCTCAAATCCTCAATACAAATATATTTTATATACTATTACTGAAACTTATT
The DNA here is from genome assembly GCA_910591915.1 of Cetraspora pellucida. NCBI lineage: Eukaryota > Fungi > Glomeromycota > Glomeromycetes > Diversisporales > Gigasporaceae > Cetraspora > Cetraspora pellucida. The sequence goes on from CAJVQA010001585.1 coordinate 18,980, forward strand.
CTATTACTATATACAAGAACATTAAAACACTTATCAATAAACAAACAGATACTTTTCTACTCCACCTTTCAAACAAACTACTTAACTGGTATCACTAAGATCTTTGGTCTATCTATAATATATATCAACACCAATGGAAAAACTCTCGCAACATCATATCAAAATTTAAACATACCAAAATCAGTTTACCAACTCTACTCAATTCTTTAAATAATACTAAAACTCTTTTTCAATCTATAAATGCCAAACTTTTAATCGCAAAATAGCTTTTACTGAGATACTTTCTAACAACTTGCATAATTTAATGTTCAGACAATTACTCAAAGGTTTCCTTCAACCTATCCTAGCTAGAACCTAATTTGAAATAGTTACCTATAATATAACATAGAAAATAGAAGATGTAATGTTACATTAGGTGCCTAATTGTAGCACAAATGTAGTTTAGAAATCTTTAAATTTAGAACTTATGTTTCTATATATAATAAAGTTTCTACTTGAGCATTATTTAATAAAAAACAAAAAAAGTTATATATATAAAACATAAAATTATAAAAAACATAATTATTATATAATAAATATTATTTATATAAGATTATTTAAAAAAAGTTTTAATTTTTTAATTTTTTTAATAAGAATATTCACTCTAGTAAAAATCTTAATAATATCAATATTAATTTTTTATTTACTAAATATTTGAGTTTTAACATAATTAAATTTTTTTGTTTAGGCAAATCTTTACTAATTTTAGCAATTTTATTTTATTTTTTATATTTATTAGTTTTTAAATAAAATCTAAATTATATTTTTTTTATAATTAACAACATATTTGCAATATATACAATAAATTTTTCCTTCATTTTGATAAAAATCATTTTTATATTTTAAATATTTATCTAAAATTGAATAACCTTGTAACATTTTAAAAAAAGCTATTTATTAATAAATTTAAAATTCATTTATTTATCATTATCTCCTATCTCAATATCACAAATTATTACTAGAATTGATCTTTGGACTATCCAATGGATTAAATATCATATCCCTCTCTCATATATTATTACTAACACCCAAATTTAGGTGAGCCTTGGCCACTCTTATAGGTTTAGGTCGCAGATTATATGTCTGAGTCTTTATTCTTCATATGTAATTTAAAAGCAAGCTTTTCTTTGTAAAAACTTCAATTGAATTTCAATAAAGTTAAAGGTATGGCCTCATCGTTAATATTTAAAAAAAAAAAATTTATTTATTTATAAATTTAAAAATTACTAATTGTTTGTAAACAAAAAAAATTTTAAAATTGTTGTATGAATTACAGAAATTATATCTTAATATAAAAATAATATTACTAATGATTTGTAGTAATTTGCTAAAAATATTACTATTTTAGATATTAAAAATATCTGAACACTTTGATATTAGATAACTTCATATTTATTGCTTACTAAGTAGATAAAAGCTTTATAAGACTTACTTGAATCGGATTTATTTAAATATTCATTTTGTTATTATAAATTGAATAGATTAAATATTTTTTTAAAAAATATTGATTATTAAAAAATTTTATCTAAAGTTAAATATAATAAATAAATATAATAAGGATATGGTAATCTAGTAATATAGTCAGGCTGTCAACTCTCTAAGTAGTAGATTAAATATTTAAATCCTATCAATAATGAAAATTTGAATAATCACTTATATAATATTTATATTATGGCAACTGTTACTAATAATTAGATTAGAATATCTGTAATAATAATCATATCCGCATGATGGTAGGTTATGCAATATCTGTATAACTTGTTATACAGAGAAATACAAACTGGCAAATCAGGCAGTACAAACACTATATAAGTTCTTGTGTTTATATAAATCTGTTAAAATTAGATAACAAGAAGTCCATTTAAGAAGACTTGACTAAAGAGATAGTCAGATCTTTGATGGTCCTATTGTAAAGACTAGTCCAAGAAAGGTCATAGTACTTAGTTATAGTAACTAAATAGACAAAAACTTTTAGATTGGAAGTCTTAAAAATATCACTAACCAGGCTACTATAATAAACTAAAGAAAATGAATATTGGGTTAATTTGATATACTGATAGACTAGTTATAGTTCTACATGGGTTATCTAAATTAGAAGTTTAGTAAAAAGGCAGATGAAAAAATAGAAATATACTAAAATACTGTGATTATGTTATGAAATAGATGCTAGAATTTGTGTAAACTCTATAAGAGTACAGTAATTAAATGATATAACTCTGACAGTAAGTGTTAGTTTGTTATAGTAATATCTAGATCAGTTGTAAAAATAAGTACAGAAGCTCTGAAAGATTTATCTTAAGGATAAACTAGTCCTAAGATTGAGACAATAATTTGGGCATCTGAATATAAGTTAGTGAATTAATACAGATTAAAAGTTCAAAGAATTTAAAGTAAAATAACCAAACAAAGATATTAGATATAACAATTGATAGAAACCTTCAGGTAGACTCCTTAAATAGATAATATAGAAAAATTGTATGTATAGTCAATTGTACTCTCTTTTGTAATAGTTTATAGAATCATATTATCAAAAAAGTTATTAATAAAAATAAAAAGACCAAAAAGGTTACCTTAATACTAAAATAAATAAATAAATAAATATAATAAGAAATATGATAACTTAGTAAAGTAGTCAGATTGTCAATCTCTCAAGTAGTAGTTGAGTGTTCAAATTCTATTGACAATAAAAATTTAGATAATTAATTATATAATATTTATATTATAATAACTGTTCCTAATGATTAAATTAAAATATTTATAATAGTGATTATATTAGCATAACTAGCAGATTATAAGTCATCTGTATAATTTGTTATATAGAGAAATGCAAACTAACAATTGGACAATACAAATATTAGATAAGTTTTTGTAGCCATATAAATTCATTGAAATTGAATAATAAGAAGTCTATTTAGAAAGACTTGAATAGAAAAATAGCTGAATCTTTAATAATCTTATTGTAAAAGATAACCTTATGAAACAGATACCAAGGTCAAAGTAACCAAATGAGCAAAAATCTCTAAATAAAGGATATCAACAATTAGACTACTAGAACAGACTGAAGAAAAAAATATTGAACTAACCTAATATACCAATAGACTAGATATAGTTCTATAAGACTATCTGAATTGAAAGTCTGATGAACTGACAGAAATATACTAAAATATTTCAGACATGTTGTGAAATAGATGTTAGATTTTGTGTAAACTCTACAAGGCATAGTGATTTAATGGTTAATCTAACTACAAGTATGGTTCTGTCATAATGATATCTAAGTCAACTGTAAAAATAGACATAGAAGGTTCTGAAAAGTTTAACTCAAGAATAAATTAGACCTAAGGTTAAGATAATGATCTGAGTATCTGAGTATGATCCAATGAGGTTAATGCAAGTTGCAGGTTTAAAGGATTTAAAGTGAAACACCATAGCAGGAATGTTAGGTATGACAATTTGTAAGAAACCTTTGGGTGAACTCCTTAAATAGGTAATATAGAAAAATTCATGTGTAACCAATTGTATGTTCTCCTGTAGTGGTTCATTGAATCATATTACTAAAATATCATTAATAAAAATCAAAAAACCAAAGAAATCATCTTAATGTTAAAAAAAATAAATAAATAAAAAATATAATATGCATCTGTATGCACCATAAAAATATACATATATGCTAATAAACATTTAACAGGAAGGGTGGTTTAGACTGTGAAATACAGTATAGCAATAAACAACTGATACGATCGATTATAATGATCACTTGAGATTATGTAATTAATTAAAGATAGGGTACTTAATTATATATACCAGTAATCAATGAATTAGATCAAATCAGGTTACCAATAATTAACTTTATATTGATTAATGTAATATATGCCTAAGTGATAAACTTAATAATATCAAAAGGGAGTAAAAATCAGACAATAAGTGATGACAGAAAATGTAGTATGATCATTAAGAATTTTAACGAATAGGAATAACGAAACAATCAATAAATATAAAATCGTATAACAATTGAAAATCCGATCCTTATTATAGTGTTGGAAATCTGATGTTCTCATGTTCTCAAGAGAACATATTTTTGGATTTGTGAACATTTGTTACTTTAAACATGTCCTCTATAAAAAAATTTTTAAGAACATATTGCTTTATAAATATGTTCTCTATATAGTACTGGATGAAGTTAACAATTAGAAAATGAGTAAATTTCGGAAAGAAAATGAACAAACAAAATTATTTTTGAGAACACTAAATTTAATAATTGTGCTCTCATGAGAACATAAAGTTCAAAACAGATTTCCAACACTGCTTATTATAATTTCGTTTATAACAAAACATCGAGTCTGAAAAACTTTTAATGAAAGAGCAAAAAGGCAGCTCTTTTACACTTTCAAATACATGAAAATAAGGCCTTACATGTTTTGATCCATGCCTAATCCTTGACATGCACCTTCCGTTAGGCTTAAAGACTATTCTAAGTTTTTCTCTGACCATCTCCGCCTTAAGTTTTCCAGGTACATTCCCTTCACATCCTCTTTCCTGCTAACCTTTAACTAAACAAAGGTTCATGTCTAATCCCCACGCCTTAAAACAATAATAAATAAAATAAATATATAGATACTAAAATAAACAAAAATGACGAATCATACAAATATACACTATCCAGTTAAGATTTTAAAATCGTGACAATAGGGGGTTTCAAAGTTAAAATGTGGAAATCTAATTTTAATTGAAATTGGTTACAGATTTATTTTCAAATGAGCGATGTATCAGCCTTACCGTATTTCGCGGTCTAAAGTACCCCCCCCCCCCAGTATGAATTTTTGTCGGCTCATGCAGATATTTCCATGATGCATATCGGGTTTTATTTCGTGTAACCATTACAAATTTAAAGTAAAAAAAATTGTGAATGGTACATTATGCACCCGATATGTACCATGGAAATATCCGCATGAGCCGATAAAAATTCATACAGGGGGTACTTTAGACCGCGAAATACGGTATTTAATTTTCTGACAAGTTTGAAATGTTATTTATTTCATAAATGAGGATCTCCGGACACTCCCATTTCATTTGCCGATTTTAAATTTGAAATGCAAATAAGATTTTTCCAACTCTCATTTAATTTCAAAATGCACCGCTCATTTGTTAACTTTGAAACCTTCTAATACCCTAATTTTGCTATTCGTACTTTCTTCTATGTAAATGCTTAATTTTATTGTACTATAATAAGTTAATTTCATGCTTTGAGTTGTAATACTAGGCTAATGCGTAGGCTTATGTGTCCGGAGCACATGATGATTATCATACGTATAACAAATGTAAACACGCGTGTGGACGAACAAAAAATGTCCAAATTACAGATGCATCAATAACGTAATTTTTATATCACTTTGCGTACACACTAACTCGCTCCGGACAATTGTCGTTATGCAGACTATTATATATATGTATCATGATTATACTAAGAAATATTTGGTTAGAAGATTTTTTATAGGAGGGCATGAATAGCAAAAAAATAGGGGGTATATAAAATAGAAATTTCCTATTTGGGCTAATAATAAAATGGGATAATTGCAAGTAGATATAAAACTCTAATTGGATTAATTAATGTAGATCTACATATTTTCCCACTTTCAATTTTTTTTGAATCAAATTTTCTGTTCAAAATGTTCGTAAATACGTTATATCAGTTAATTTATGTCATTAAAAGCAATTTTTTTACGACCTTACTTTTGATTATTTTCACCAATATAATCCAATACTACATTAATTATTTCATTCGACCATCAAAAATTCCTGGTCCACTTCCTTTACCAATTATTGGAAATATTCATCAAATTGGAGCAGATTTCACAGCCGCATTAAAAAAATTTCATGAAAAATATGGTGATTTATACGAATTTTATGTGGGAAGTACACGCATGATTGTTATTAGTAAA